>VXBX01004936.1:35735-133839 GCA_013400415.1 Scytalopus superciliaris
ATGTGCGGGGGTGTGGTGTGCGGGGACACGCGGTGCGATGCGGTGACGCGCGGTGCGGGGGTGGGATGTGCCGGGATACGCGATGCGGTGCCCGGCGCGGGTGGGACGGGATGGGACAGGACGGGGGGGAGTCGCCGCACGGGGCTCGCTGTGGGTCCAACACGTGGGTCGGACAGCGGGTCCAGTCCTAGGTCTGGTCCCGGGTTCTGCTGGCACTGGGTGTTGGGCGCCTTGCCGACGTGACAGACCCCCAGCCTCACTTTTGGGGCACCGCAAGGTACTGTTGGGTTTGAGCTGTGACGGGCACGGTGTGGTCCTCCCCTCCTGCCCCACAGGGAGAGGCAAATGCTTTCCCGCAGGGACCTGAGCACCCCGACAGGTCAGCGGCATTCCCGGGCTGTGGAAGGCTGCTCTCATTGCTGGGAATGTGTCTCAAGAAGCAGGAAAATTCCTTTTACAGGACATACCTCACTCAACTTTCCTCCCCCTACCAGGTTTCTGCACTTGGGAAATCTGAAGCGGTTCTCCTCAAACCAAACAGGTAAAACTACTTGTATCGTAGGAATTTTGCTAAAGGCTTTGGTTGAAAGCAAGCATGCAAATTTTAGCAAATTATAGTGTCAAAAAAGGTGGGGTTTACGTATAGGCCATACATTTTTTACCCCAGGAAGTTTAATGATTCAAAGCAGGGGTGTTTGATGAGAAAGTTGTATTACCAGAAAGATATGCAGTCAGCTTTAGATATGTGTGGGCCTGTAGTTAAAGTATGTGTGTATAAATATCTGTATATACACTTTATATATATAAACATATACGTAACTTTCATATGTAAAATATATAACTCAGCAGTCAAGTTTCTTTGATATGATGTTAAGCACTAAAAACAGGCATCCTGTAACAGGCCTATCTGTGACCATTTTTTTGTGATTGCACAGTTTTCCTTCAGCTAATGAATTGTTCAAAGTGGAGAAAGTACTGTTTTTAAACTTACTTTAAAAGTAAAAATCTTTCATCTCTCACCCCTCCCCCCAGTACTTGTACATTGTCTCCCTTCTGACTGGATGTTACATGCTCTATACTTAGTTTCCACAATGAACTCTCAGGATCCCTTGGGATTTAGCTAAAGTAAACACACCCCTTTTAGTTTGACTGGGAGTTGGTAGTGCGTAATAACCCTCAATGACTAATGATTCCAAGATAATCCTGAGGTTGTGCAGTCTGGTCTCTTAGTGAAAGTTTGCTCTTCACAGGAAAAAGAAATCACTCCAGAAATGCAAGTACAAATTCTTTGAGTATATGACTGATTTTGACTGAATTTTTTCTTGTATGCTTGAAATGCTGCAGGTATTTTAAGTGTCTTTTGTTGTTGTTATTTTTGTTTTTTTAATAAATACAGAACTCACAGGTTGCCATGTTTATGTTGCTTGTGTTTGGATTGCTACTGCAAGAAATTTTGGCTTATTCCCAAGCTAAAAATCCTACTGACTTCACAAACATTCCGGAGGAGCCATTATATAACTACAAAGCTATCAACTTGCCAGATGAACATATTCCATACTTTCTGCACAATAACCAGGATGTTGCTGACATCTGTAAGCAGGATGCTCTTTGTCCATATAAAGTAAGTTTACTTTGTTTTGTTTGTTTGCTCAAATGCCATGTTGGGGTGGTTTGTTCTTGGAGTCATGGCAATTAAAGATGGTGATTAATTGGTCTCCTTGCCAATTAGTCAGGAAAAGGGTTTGTCCTAGAACAGACTTATTAAAGACAAGAATAAAGTTGCTGTGGATGTGTGCCCTCTTTGGTCCCTCTTTTGTAGATGAAGAATCTGGGTGTTCTGTCTGAAACTGTTTGAAAACAGACCAAACCAAAAGCCTTTTATGCAAGATTTATGAGCAAGAGGTCATTTAAAAGCTAACAATTAACTTAAATAATTTCCTATTTTGCTGGTGCAAAATCTGATTCAATTATTCTTTGTTACAGAATCACTTGAAGAAACTAAAATCCTGCTGGGGTTATGAGAAATCTTGCAGATCAGATAACAGGTTCAGTTACCCAGTGTGTGATTATGTTGAAACTGGATGGTAAGTTTAATTTTAAAAGTATACTCTACAGTAGGGTAAAAAAAGAATGTAGTGCTCACTTTGAGATTAGCTGTGAAGTCAACATTATGGTGATACTTAGAGGCTAAAGAATGATTCTTTTTGGAGACATGTGTGTATATAATGTGTGTAATTTATACATAATGTATGCCTTTCAGCATGATTTTAAAAATTTCACTTTTAAGGAAGAAAATACTGTTGGAAATACTTCCTGCCAGAATGTTTTTGTTACTCTGATTTAGCCTTGAATTCAGATTCCTAAAATAACTGTGTATTTCCTTTCTTAGCTTTAAAAACATAGGGAAAAATGTTAAAAAAGTTTCATACCCTTTTAGGGAAGAATAGCTTTAAATTGTCATTGATGATTTCACTTGCATGCAGCTGATAAGTGCTTCCTGTTTTGCATCCTAAATAAATTGCCAATAATGTAACTGGCTGGTTCTTCTTTCAGTGGAAAAACATGTTATCTGTTAATGTTGTTGCTAGAACTGAGCAATAGACCTTGATTTTTTTCCTCTGTCCTTCACATGTCAGGGCAAGTGACATTGAGATAGCCCAGCAGATATTCTGGAAACAGGCTGATTTTGGTTATGTTCGAGAGAGGCTCAGTGAAATGAAGACCCACTGCAAGCCTGCAGCAACAGTAGGTATTTCTGGTAGATGTGATACTTTGCACTTGTTTTTAAACATAATTTTTGTTATTGACAGAATTCTGCTTGTTCTTTTCTTAACAGGGGGATTCATCTCTGACCTGTTCTCAGTACCTTCAGCATTGCAGAGCAACAAACTTGTACATTGATTTACGGACTGTAAAGAGAAACCACGACAGGTGTCTGACTTGCTTGTCTTGTAGTGAAAACAGGGGAAAGGATTTGAGAATTTGCCTAACCAAGCTCGTGTGCTTGTTGGCATGGGCTTTACTGCTGGTCAGAGACTTGTTGGTGAAGTCCTTTTGAGGTTTACACCTTTTCACTGCTGTCTGCTGCTGCTGACAGCAGCAGAGGTTTAAAAACCTAAGCTCTCAGTTTTGTGGAATAATGTGCTGGGCACCTTTATACCAGATCCAGGGATTGCATTTTTAGATACAGTGTGACTGAGGAGAGATTTGAACCTGGATCTTCCATGTCCCAAATTAAAATGCTTCATATTGGAAAACTGGATAAAGGAGCTGTACCATCACCTCCTGTCTGATTTTTGAAGTCAGTGTCTTGGGGCACATGACTTCAAAAGAGCTGGTTCATGACTGACATTTGATACCCTTCAGAATGGATTTTGTCATCTCCTCGGCCTGTCCTGAAAGCTAATTTAGATAGTGCTTTTAGCTGGCAGTTTGTTTTCATGAAGTTTGTTCTTGCACCTCCCTCTTTTATATGTTGTATAAAATCCTGGCGTAATGAACTGGGTTGTGGAATCAGGTGAATTTCAGTGAGAAATTGTTCAAAACAGACAAAAACTTTAAACTAATGATGCTCCTGTAAGTAATCATGTAGCAAAATCTTAATTAAATTACTCACTTGGGTATGTGAAAATGATTCCCAATAACAGTCTGGGTGGATTAGTCCTGTTTTCTGAGTTGTCTAGAGTTTCAAGAATACCACTATCTTTATTTGGAAATTGTGGGAAATCCTTGATTTAAGCTGAAGAAAATACTCAGGTTTTAAATTTGTAAGAAGGGCCTTGCTGAACTGAGACTAACTAACACTGCCTTGTGTCTGTTACTGGGATTGCAGGGCACTGGTAGCCCTGTTGCACAAAAGCTGATAGATTTTTCTAATTTGCATTAGGTTCAAAGAAGACTTTTTCCAGAAGGGAGAAATTGGAGGTCATTGCACTCTCGACATTAAAGCATTTTTGGCTGAGGGTCAACGCAAGAGCCCTCTGCAGTCTTGGTAAGAATCTCTTGTCAAGGATTCTGCTTCCAAATTCACCTACTAATTATTTTTCATTTTTGTCATTGGCATTAGCAGCTGTGTGTAGGGGATTTCACACTGAGGAAAGACTTGCTCCTTTTAAGGTCAATTTGAGAGTTCATGTTAGATACCTCTGGTAATTGCATTTATGCAGAATGTCTGAACTATGCTGTGGGTAACTGTGTCCTGCCTAATTTACAGCAGCAAAAGATCTGAAAATGTCTTGTAATTGGAAGTTCTAACCTTCAGGTATTTTCTGGGCAAGACACTGGGTCTATGCCTAGCCTGCCTGTAGGAGGAGATAATTGTTTTGTTGTGAAATGCCTTGAAGTTGGCACCTGTGTGTTAGTTCACACAGTGCTTGGTGATGATGGGGCCAATGCAATGCCTGACCTGCATTCACAGGGTGTTCCCAGGGAGCCTGTGCCTGGAATGTGAGATGGGCAGCAGTCTACAGGCTGAGTAGGAAGTGCAGAGTATCACAGTTTGCATGTTAGCACTTCAAAGCTGCATTGCCAGTTAGCTGATGAAACATGAAGGAATTGGAGCCATTAAGGTCCATATAATACATTTTTATCCTTTTCTCCTTTTTTTGGTCCCCTCATTTTGCATTGATTAATTTCAGTCAAGAACAGCTTCAGAGGATGAAAAGACTTTTCTTCTCTACCTGCTCTTGTCATTGCAACTGCTCATCCTTGTTTAGATCCAGGAATAATAAATACTACATCTACATTCATTATTCTGACCAAAGCATGGAGATCTTGCTTAAGTGTCTTTGCCAATGCAGATCAAGTTGGATGGACCCACAGACCCAGGCTCTAAGGCTCTTTGTTGCATCTCTGCTGCCTTGATTTGTAGATCAAAGGCGCTGTTCACTCCTGAGATCAAAGGCAGTGTTTAACCTCTAGAAGCTCATAAATTGAGGAACCCTCCATTATAATTTCAAATAATTTTCGTTGTCAGACCCTATCAGTTTTCAGTGGTCCTGTTAAATCAAATGGACTGGATGGACAGTTACTAAGCCTTAGGCTTAGTACATTTCTTTAAGTGTGTTAATGTCAAAGCATGTTCTGTGTGATTGAATCTTTCTAGGTTTGCAGAACTCCAGACATTTACTGCATTAGACTTCAGGCCTCTAGAAGATGGAAAGTGTGACATTGTTATTGAGAAACCAACATACTTCATGAAATTAGATGCAGGTAATTGGTATCTTTAGTTGATTTTTTTGTACCGCAGTAAAAAAAGCCTATATTCAACTTGCCCACCTACATTATGCCATTGTGATTGTTAAGTTCACTTGTAATGTATTTTTATTTTTTCAAAAATGATGTGTCTTTTTCATTCCTTTTTTCCCCCCTATAGTTTCAGTGATGAACCTAGAAACTTAAACTCGAAAATCTTATATTTTCCCACAGGTGATTTAAAAAAAAATAATATCAGAACAATCTCCTGCTGCATTGCACAGTTGTTCTCTTGACTGTGGTTTGAGAGTGTTTGACTGTTTTGTACAGAGTCTCTGGCTGTGTTTGTGCATGACAGGTTTCATACCATGAAATACAACTTAAGGGTGTATGTGTCTGGTAGTGTGTGCTCAGTAACAGGGTTCTGTGTGCATTGGAGGACGGGGAAGAGAAGTGGTATTGCAGGAGAGGCAGCACCCAGGCCCCTTTGGGAATCAGCCACTGGTATCTGACATTTTTTGAGCTTCACCAGCCTTTTTGTTCATGCAGCACAGTTTGCAGACAACTGTTAATGGCAGAGGGTGTTGAGGGCGCAGACAAACAAAGCAGCTGCAGTGGGGTAAGCTGTGGTTTGACCAGGATGGTTGTCTGCTGTGTTGTCCCTGTGACACACAGCAACTTAACCTGAATTCATCCTCTGCCCATGCCAGTATCTTACATTTCAAGCAAAGCTGTTGTAAGGAACATTGCCTCCTTTGTTTCATGACGGTGTTTTATGCACTATGGTATTAAGCCTAAGAAACCCAGAATGAAACAAGAATGCTCTGAGAGAAAACCTGAGCAATTACTTAGGCTTTGGCTTGTGTGCAAGTACAAGTTGTGTCTTGCAGCTTCACAGACAGAGCTTCCTTAGCCCCACTAAAGCAAAACCAGAATCAGTGCCGAGGGCCAGTTTTCATGTTTTCTGTGTCAAACTGGCTTGTGTTAAAGCACAAGTTCCTTTCATATCCTTCAGAAAGCAGCTGCAGATTGTAATGAGAAATAGCATATGAAACTTATCTGTTTCTTATGCTTTCTTTTGGCCACTCTTCTAACTTCTCTGTACTTTAAAAAAAAACACATGTATTACTTCAGATTTCTTACCATGGTTCCTTTAAAGGTTTGATTTTTATATTAGAAGCATTCAGTCAGAAGTAAGGGAAAACTAACATAAAATACAGGATACTACTAAGGAAAAATGCATGAACCAATAGAAGTGGAATGAGTGATGCAGTGTTTTGCCAACAGTTCTTTCTTTCTCAGGTGTTAATATGTACCATCACTTCTGTGATTTCGTCAATCTTTACATTACCCAGCATATCAACAATTCCTTCAGTACTGATGTCAACATAGTCATGTGGGACACTGTAAGTCTGCTCTGCTTTTAACATATTTATAATGGGTTGTATTTCAGCTTTGTAGAGACTCTGAAGGCTTTAGTAGCCAATCCCTAGCTTTCCTGTGGGCTTAGCCATGTGGAACTGATAAATTTTTGGATCCTTTTAATACAGGTGCATGAACAAGAGCTGGGGAACAGATTTTGTCTGATAAACCATGTGCTGTTTGAGCAGTACTCTGTAGCTCAGCTTTTGCTAGTACATAGTTATGGCTTTTTTTGGTGTGACCTCAAAAATTACACAATCACTGTTTCTAATTTGTAGCATTTCAATATTTCATGCCTCTTTCTGTAGGTCTTTTTTCTATTGAATTCCTTTAGGTTGCCTTCTTGCAGTTACTTCTCTCACTCACCTCTCACAATACCATGATGACATGTAAAATGAGTTTTAATTGGACTGTTTCTGTTGTACTGCTGAGTTGAAACCATGACTGTATTTAAGAGTAATATTAGTTTTACCACACAGTATTTAAGTTGTGTAGGAGGCTGTTAAACTAAGTAATGAACAACTGAGAAATTTGTAATATGCCAGATAATGTGTGTAATCAAGTCCAGAAATAACACTGTTCTTGACTGTGATACTGTCCCATGCCTATTTTTTGCGCTCATAAAATGCTGTGTTTTCTTTCTGAGTATTTACTGCTAGGACAGCTAAAATTCAATAGAGAACTATTTGCTATTTAATGAGAAACCTCTTTGACTAGAAGAGACCCTTTTTTCTAGTTCGATTACATTTTTAAAGATAAAATGCCATCTGTCAGATAAGTGTTCATCCAGATTTTATGGCTTTCTGAAAAGATCAGATGTCAGACAGCATTGTAAATTACTTTGAAAAGCAACTCTTTGTCTTACTTTGTCTTATATCACATTGTTGAATCAAATAACTCTTCCAAATGTACCATTCAAAGTACTGTCTAAGTACTATCATTTTAAATGAGTTTTACCTGCTCAGGCTGCTTGAGTTCATTGCTGTGTACAGCCAGGTGATGGCACCAGTCAGCTGTCTGTGCTGATCAAAAGGTGGAGTTGAGCTTATTATCCATTCCCTTTTTTTATTTCTTTTTTTTTTTTTTAGCTTGATGTAATTAGATTTGGCCATACTTCCTAGCTACTGTTCTTATTAAACAGTAATGCCCTTAGATCTAGGTTAAACGAAGCAGAAAGTGAGTAGGGTTTGCACTGGGTGTTGGTTTGCAGACTGTCTCTGCAAATGCAGGGAAGAAATGTTTATGAAGCACTTTTAAGGAGAGTGGAGAGATTTAGAAAGTGGTACTTTCATCAGTTCTCTACTTCTAATCTGGAAGAGCAGCTCTTGTAATACAGATGGTCAGAAAGTAGTTTGGATTGTAAAATTCATTAAAACCTAATGGCAGAGGAAGGGGAAGGAAGCGCCTCTTCAGCTGAAGGAAATCTGGTGCCCTTTCGATTTTTCCATCTCGCTAGATATCTTCTCTTCTGTGATCATTTGTAGTCTTATTTTCAAATTTCTTGTCAAGAATGTTCCCACATAACTTTCCCAGCAGCCTGAACCAGCCCCCAGGAATTGAAAGGAAGCTTTAAGTGAGGAATCTGTACCAGGGCTGCTGAGGGCACGTTTAATTGAGTTCAGAGAGCAAGGGGTGGTGACTCAGCCCTTGGATGTGTAGGAAATGTGAGAGATTTGAAGGCAAGAGCCCCTGCTGACAGGCTCATGTTGTAGGGAGTAGATGGCACTTTAAAGGTTCCACAGAGTGTTGCTGCAAAGGGGAAGGTTTTTTACTGCCCTGTGTAGAAACTTCTTAGCTGTTTCTCCCATTAGATCACACCATTGCCCTCAGTTTGTGATACATGTGCAATACAGAGGCAAATGCAAAACAAGCTTGTTGTACCTCAAACCTACTGCTCCACTTGACTTCCCAGGTGGTTTTTTAGCCTCAGGAATTGAGGTTTGTGCCCTCTGTCATCCCTATATTTCTGTTCCTTCGAATTTAACTTGTGTTCTGTTGTCTCTGGGAAAAGTAGTGCTTCTCTCTCCTAACTCAGAAATTCTAACCTGTTCCTGAAGAACTTGTCTAGATTGCTAATTTGTAGAAGTTTTTATTAAAAATTAACTACCTGAGAGGTAATTTGAGTTAGCTGTCACTGTAAACACAGAGTTTGGTGTTGTGTAGTGCCTGTGTTCTGTGCTAGGCTGTCTTGGGTACTGTGGTGGTGTTACACATATCAGCTGTATATTAAAACTCATACAGAGAACTTGAACCATGAGGAGAGGTTCTAATATGCATTTCTGTAACCATTATGCCCTTGTGTTCTTTGCTTTCCTCCTAGAGCTCATATGGCTATGGTGACCTGTTCAGTGAGACATGGAAGGCATTTACTGACTATGAAATAATACACTTGAAAAGCTTTGACTCTAAAAGGGTATGGAATTTTGTATTTTGTTTTAATTCATAGTCAGTAGGGAGCAAATACGACAATTTCTCAAGCTGCTTGTGGTTATGGGTGTTTCAGAGGAAAGCATAAATACTTCCCATGCATGTTTAATTTGTGTAATGCGAGTATTCTGCCTTAGAAACAAGAGTCAGAGCTGTAACCTAATTCTGTCTTTGCTTTATGTAGATGGACCTAACTGTGTGCCCTGAGAGGTGGTATTTATGTATGGGTTTTCCTTCTGCAGGACCCACGACTGAAGTTAGGGGTTATCAAATGGTACTGTCCTTCTAAGTCTTCTGATTCTCCTGAGGTGTTGCTTTTCCCCAGTAATTATTGGCATCTGTGCTGCTCATCATTAAAAATTTTTTACTCATTCCAAACAATGTAACCATTCAGAGTCCGTTTTAGTCTCTTAAATCCGGTTTTCCACTCACTAACTGGTTATCTTCTGTTTAGATCAAGTTTGTTCTGTTTCAGGGTGGTTTTGTCACCTCTTCCCACACTTGCATCTGTATCTTCCCTGAGTGAGAGCTCTTTTGGGATCAGGATTGTCTTTGTTCTATTCATTTGCACAGTCAAGGAAGTGGGGATGTTCTTGATGGGAACAGTAATTGCTCGCTCATTGCAAGCAGGGATGCCAGTGAATGAGGCAGTGGAGGGTAGCAGGGTGGTGTAACTCCCTGTGATCTCCCTTGCAGGTGTGCTTTAAAGAAGCAGTGTTTTCATTACTGCCTCGGATGCGATATGGCTTGTTCTATAACACTCCACTGGTGAGTCCTTTTTATCCATCCACTGTGCTAACTGGGTGTGTGTGAGACAGTGTGAAACCTGATGAATCCCTCCAAAATCCAGCTGAGTTATGGAATGCACCACAGTAAAGGTCCAGCTCCAAGTGGAATGATCTTCCCTAAAGTTTAGGATTTTGAAGTTGCTTTGGTTGGTTGTGTGCAGTGTCCTGTGTCACAGCTCAGGAGCTGCATATTATTCCTCTTTAGTGGGTGGGCACTGTGAACCTCCTGGTATTTTTGCAGAGCACAAGAGCTTGAACACCGTCAGACTTCCCCGAGGGTATTAGCTCATGCATTCAGGCTCTAACACTAGAGAGACTTATATTTCTTTCTAAATGAAAGTGCCACTTGTGCAGCAGTGAATAGTGACATGATTAGCACAGTGCATGATACTGGGCTTTTGTTCCACAAGAATGGCAAAAAAATGGATCACAAAGCACAGTTTTCTGAGCAAAATAACTTTGTATATTAACAATTGCTTTTTTAATTTCAGATCTCTGGCTGCCACGCCACAGGGCTGTTCAGAGCCTTTTCTCAGCATGTGTTACACAGGTTAAATATTACACAAGAAGGACCCAAGGTATGATAGCTGATTAATGCAACTGTGATATGGAGCTGATGGCTCTTACCAGAGAAACAGCATTAGCAAACTGGACCCAGTGGGGAATGAAGGTGTACTGTGCAATTTTTGTCCTTTCCTGTGATGCTTGGGATTTTTTTCCCCAATAGGTCAACCTGTTCTGCAAAGGCCTTCAGCAAACATTGCTGTGTATTTGTGAAAGCTGCCCTTTTGTCTTTTTTCCATAGGACAGGCTTTAGAACATTCTCCTTCCAGCCCTGGGGTCTCACCCCTCTATCCATTCTCTGTGCCCAAGGCCTTTGTATCCTTCCTAGTTCAGTAAGACGTGTTACGTGGTCTGAGAAGATGCTGCCCTTGGGTCCAGCAGAAGGGATCCCTCAGAGCAGTGCCATTTATCAATCCTTATGGGTTCTGCTGAGCTTGGATCAGAGGAGGATATGAAGGAGTCTGGTCCTGCCATCCTTGCCCAGCACCATCTGTGTGGCCCTGGGCAGAGAACTTGGTACACACTGGTGGGTTTTGCATGTGGCATTGATGGGCACGGCAGTTCTGGGCTAGCTGAAGGATTTGGCAGAGTAGCCTGTGCATTGTGGCTGAGGGGCACCATTCAGAGCTCTGCACAGGCATTTAGTTATGCTTCTCCTGCTGACACTAATGGGAGCCATGCAGTTAAATCTCTTTATTTCACTTGGAACGCTTACTCCTGTGAGTCCAATTAATTAAAAGAGGTAAAAGGAGGAACCGTTACAGAAGTAAAGTATTTTTTTCCCAAGGATCTTGTGCACAAGCCATCCTGAAAGCTGCTTTCCTGCTTTCAAAACTGCCATATAATGTGTAACACAAAGACTCTTGTATTGAATAAAATAAACCTTTCAGAAAATATTTCATTCTTGGTTAATAATCAGAATTTCACAAAGTTTTTTGACACTATGAATCTGTTGGAAAATGTGGTGTGAATTTTAAGATGGTTACATCATCTATTTATTAGAAGTGGAAGGAACATATTTAGTTGCTGAAATATTTGCCAAAAGTAAATATGGAAGTGTTTGGGATTGTTTTTGTGAGGTCTGCCTCTTAGCTAACACACTGCTCCTTCTTTCTTCTCAGGATGGGAAAATTCGAGTCACCATACTCGCACGCAGTACAGATTACAGGAAAATATTAAACCAGAATGAGGTGTGGTCCTTTTTATTTTTAAAACAGATTTATTAGAAGTTAAATTTTGCTCATTGGACTGATTGTTTTTTTTCCCTCAGGTACAGCCCAGACATCTATTTGCTGACAAATCTTGGACAAATACATCCAGTGCTTACATTAATTTCTTCTGACATGTCTTGTAGTCAGTCTCCGTTTTTGTACACCAGACACTGAACCTTGCTGCCCTTTCTAAATATTGAATGGGAGACTACAAATGTAATACTAAAAGTATTTCCTCTCAGCAAACAGACACTGCAGAGCTTCTGATAAAATTAAATTATTTTGCTTTCACATTATTTCTTTTATTTACAGCATCCCCTATGCTGAAGTCTAACAAAACCCTCTGTAATGTCTGCAGATTGAAATGCATAACCCACTGTACCTGAGCATGTACACTCAAAACTTAATGAAGTCTCATATTTATTCATGTTTTCAAATCATGCAACTTAGTGGGCTTAGTGTAGTTTCTTTTGTTGTAAAATGATAAAATGATAATATTTCATCTTTTCATACCTGTTTTCATTCTTGACAAAAATGAATTGGGATTATCATCCCCACCTTATGCAGGGAGACACTGAGGCTTGTGTGAGGCAGTAGCTCAGTGACATAAGAGACAGAGCAAAGGATTTGTGCTTTATCTGCTGGGCTGTCCCCAGTTCAGGACTCACTGCTGCCGTAGTGCGTGTTCTAGTAGAGTGCACATGACAAAGGGAGAAGTTAATTTTATCTTTACCACACTTCTGTAAAGGAAAATGCTTGGCTCTTTCTCCCTCTACTGCTGGCTGTGGATGGGAGACTCTCCAAAAGCCCTTTAATTCTGAAGCCCAGGTCTAACCTGGTTTCACTTCTCATGTCAGTAAGTCTGACCTAGTAATGGATTTTTGAAAATCCTTCTGGTTACCAATTCCCTGGTGGGGAGGAGTAGTGTGTGAAGTGGTCAGAAGTGCAGGGACCAATTAACTGAAGGAGAACACCAAATCATTGTCTTTTTATTCTCCTCCTCAGCTTGTGAATGCTTTGAAAACAGTATCAACGTTGGAGGTCAAAGTAGTGGACTACAAATACAAGTACGTAAGTTGAGGGAGGAATCTGGTGTGAGCTCGTGCTGCCTGTGGCTGTGAAAGCTGATCGCAGGTGGGGCTGTGTCTGTCCCCATATCCAACCTGGGCAAAATCCAAGGACTGGGAAGGAAGAGTGTTACTGAGGGACTGGTGGGTGAGCTAGTCAAGCACTCTCATCCTAGGAGCATATCTCTAGACTGTTTGGTTCAGATTAAAGCTATTAAATGATTAACAAATTTTGAAATCACTTTTCTTTCTGTTTTGTCCCTTCTCCCAAAACCAGCTGTGTTCCCGCTGCCCTTTTTGCATTTGCTCTGCAGTAATTGTGGGGCAACTGGGATTTCTCTTGTATGATGCCAGTGTCTTATGTTATGTGACCCTTAGTTTAGTAAGGAATAATAACTCTCCTAATTTAATGCTCTGGTGTCTGAAGACACCACAGGAGGTCAGTTTGGGGTGCCAGGTGTAGCAGGCATTGTGCCAGTAAGAAATGGACTGAAGGAAAAGTTCCCAAATAGTGCATGCCTGTGCCAAATGGCAGCAGCTCCATCTGCTCACTGGTGCTGTCATGGATCATGCAGGAGGAGTGAGAAATTGAAACAGTACTGAGAGATCCATGTTCTGACCAAAAGAGAAACACTGTGACGAAGTTTGTGTACTTCAACATTACGTTGAATACAGTTCAGAAACAGTTTAAGTCTTTTATGTTGGGGTTTTTGGTTTTTGTTTGTTTGTTTTCTTTCATTAGGAATGATGAAATTTATTTTAAAGGCAAGTATAAAGAAACCCCTAAGCTTACAAAATCTTTAACTTGAAAGAAAATATTTTGAAACAGATTCTTGTGAAGTTTTGAAACCTGTCTGCATTTCTTTTAATTCCATACTGAGTTATTGCTGGCTGCAGTATTGTTCCTTGAAAAATCAATTCTTTCTTTCAGTATTCCCTTAAGCTAATTTTGTGCTTTCTCCATGTGTGAGATCCTTACTGCTGTGGATAGACCTGCCACATGACCAGTTTTGCTGTGTTGTCTGCAGGGAACTTGAATTTTCCGAGCAATTGAGAATTACCCACAACTCTGATATATTCATTGGGATGCATGGAGCTGGACTGACCCATTTGCTCTTCCTGCCAGACTGGGCTGTTGTTTTTGAGCTGTGAGTCTGTCTCTCTTTCCTCTCTGTAATGCAAACAACTGCTCATGTCTGTTCCTATGTGTCAGTGAAGCCTCTCCCTTGATAGTATTTGGCCATGAATGTTTATCTTGCATCCTTGTTTAGACTTCATTTTTGGCAGCCTCTTCTTCTGGGGATCGAGAGAGAGGAAGCTTTCATTATAAAATATATTGTAATTATATCATAGAGGTTTAGCTTGTGATTTCTTAATATACCATGGGATAAATACAGTGCAGCCTGGTCAGAAATTGCTTGGGGAAAACAGAAAACAATGAGAAATTCTCACTGCTGAGATTCTGCAGGTGTGTCTGAGATCTAATAGTGACCCAGGTGAATTGATTGTGTGAGGTGCATGTCCAGGATGCTAGAGATCCCCTGAAGGTTTTTCTATCTTTTTTTGTGCTCAGGACATGAGCACCAGCTTGCTGACCTTGGCCAGCCCTGTGTCATTCTGTTTTACTGAAATTTCCCTTGTGCTTTGCTTTTAGACATATTTTGTCCCAAAGTATGGGTGTTAACAGATACTCCAGTTCTACAGAACTGATCAAAAGTGCAGAATGCTTGTCAGAAGAGCACTGAATGCTCCATCCTGGGAAATTTAGCTGTGGGAAGGCTACAGAGCTGCTGTTTTGCAGCCTAGTCTTGGCTTGAGAGTATTTTGTCCAGTCTCCAAAGAAGATCAGAATCCCAGGGGTTTTCTTTCACATGTCCAGGAGCTGCTGCAGCTGGACAGGGGCATGTCTGACATGCAGATGTGACTCAAACTGCCCCCTAGGCCAGTTGTTGTTTTCAGTGGAGCAGAATTTGTCTGTGGTTTTGGTGCCTTCGAACTGAAAACCAGACATTTCAACTTGCAGGGTTTTTTCCAGTTTCACCCCAGTCTGTGTAGGTAAATGTGTTTTTTATGCCTGTCCCTAGGTACAATTGTGAAGATGAACGTTGTTACCTGGATCTGGCAAGGCTGAGAGGCATTCATTACATCACTTGGAGGAAAAGGAATAAAGTATTCCCTCAAGATCGGGTAATGATGGTCACTGCTGGGAGGGTGAAGTGCTGTAACTGAAGCATTTTAGGGTTATCTTCCTTTACCTATCCATGTTCTGTCTTTGAAATATGATTTTCCTTCTTTAGACCAATTTAACTTGCCTGTTATGATTACAAAATCATTTGATATTAATGGCTGAGGGAAAAAGAGAAATGAAATTAATTTGCCATTAATCCAAGCCATCCCTTGCATGGCTGTTCTGCAGTTACTTTGCTGATTCTGTTGCCTCAGAGCAGATCAGTGGTTCAGAAATAATAAATTAAAATGTCAGATCCTCAATATTTTTTCTTGCTCTTTTGAATGAAGATGTGTTGATTTTTATTTTCTTTTTCTGTCTATAATTCCTTATCTCGTTTTTCTAGGGACACCACCCAACACTGGGAGAACATCCAAAATTTACAAACTACTCCTTTGATGTGGAAGAATTTATGTACTTGGTGCTTCTGGCTGCAAAACATATTTCACAGCATTCCAAGTGGCCATTTAGGGTAAAACATGATGAATTCTAAGTTAGATTTCTGACTGAAATACTAAATTTAAATAATTATAGAATGGCCTGGGTTGGAAGGAACCTTAAAGATCATCCAGTTCCAACCTGCCATGGGCAGGGACACCTTCCACTAGACCAGGTTGTTTCAAGCCCCATCCAACCTGGACTTGGACACTTTCAGGGATGGGGCAGCCACAGCTTCTCTGGTCAACCTGTGCCAGTGTCTCACCAGCATCACAGGGAAGGATTTTTTCCTTGCATTTCATCTAAACCTACTCTCTGTCAGTTTGAAGCCATTCCCCCTTGACCACTCCGTGCCCTTGCAAGAAGTCCCCCTCCAGATTTTTTGTAGCCCCTTTAGACACTGGAAGGGGCTCTAAGGTCCCCCCTGAGCCTTTTCTTCTCCAGGCTGGACACTCCCCAGCTCTCCCAGCCTGTCTCCAGAGCATCACTGGATCATCTGTGTGCCCCTCCTCTGAACTCACTCCAACAGGTCACTGATCTCCATCTGGACATCAAGCCATTGGCCACAACTCTTTGAGTGCACAGCCAAATCCTTATCCATCCTCATAATGCTCCATAAAAATACTGTAGCAGCATGAAGCAAAGTGCTGTTGTGAAATGTTTAAACCTGTATGAGGGAAATAACCCATCATGAATTTGTCAGACCGCTCCTTAGCATCACACCTTGACTTTATAATCCTTCTCTAGTCTGGGAGTTTTTGATATATTAAAACTGTTTTTCAGGGCTCTTTTTGGTGCTTGCACTGTATTTTTGCATTCCAGGTTCTGAAATATTCATTTTTATACAAAGATACGTCCATCTATTTCATGTAAGGTTTTCTGGGGTAGGTACAGTGTCAACAGACTCTACAAACTTCTATTTTAAGTTTAGAAACATTTTCACATTAGAGACCGCAGCCTTGTGCTTTTACATTTAAATATAATCTAAGTATTCACTCCCTTTAGTTATAAATGCTCAAACTTAAGAGTAGGTTCAGTCAGTCTTCTGTTTCAGAACAGGTAAATATTTTCCTGAGTGTATACTTAAAACTTCAGGTGAACTGGGTGTTTTCTACTTTTTCACATAAACCAGCATGCTGCATTGGAAAACTTGAGTAAATTGGAATAAAACTTGAGTCTCTTTGAGGATGCTAAAGGGAATGAACTTGTATTTTTTTATGTCAAATGATAAGATGAATGCGATGTCTGTCAGCTGCAGCTGAAAGGAAAGGAATTCATGAGGAACCTTGTTCTTGGAGTCATTAAAAGCCTAATTGTTAATATTCTTGTTTCCTCAAAATGTTGGAGAGTCAATCTAGAAAACTTTTAAAAATCTTTCCAAAGCCAGTAGCACAGTTCACTGTTTTCAGTGAAGGAAATACTAAGCCAAAGCTGAGTTCTTTATGAAATCCTCCCCCAGAGCTGACATGTTTGTGCTCGTGGGGGAAAAAAGGGAGTAGTTGTGTTCTCTTAAGTGGGGCCAGAAGGATGGCGTGGAAGAATCAAGTCCAGTGAGATAAAAAACAGAGTTCTATGTTAAATTATAGATTTTTTGGGGAATGTATTCCCATGCTAGACTTGCAGTTCAGTTGTGCAGTGCTGGTGGCACAAAGCAGAGCACACATTTCTATGAAAGGCAGGAGAGTTACAGTAAATGTAAACATTTCTCTGGTCTAATTGTAGATGTTATTGACTTCCCTTCTCCAGCAGTCACAGGCAATTTCACAGAGTGTAGGTACATTTACTGACCTGCCTGTACTGGTAGGGATGAGTTACTGTAAGGACAATTTCCATATAGATCTCTCATGACCTTAAGCAGTGCATAGGGAAAGCTGGATGGAGCTGAGACCTTCATATATCTGGTGCAATTCTTCCTGCAGTGTGTTGTTTTACCGAGGGAGAAAACTGTTTCACTTTAAAGAACCGCAGAAGCAAAATTGCACTTCTTGACATAAGGGAGAAAAAAAAAAAAGCCCTTGAGAAATACAATTTCCTGTATTTGTGTCTGTGTGGGTTTTTTACCTTGTGAGATTTTTAAAGAAAAAAGACGTATAAAACTTAAGTCAGTAAAATGCTTGAGTTTGAATGGAACCAAGTCAAAATAAAGAATACATTTAATTATGAAATACACACATAAGTTTTTTAATAAAAAGCTTTTTAATTAAAAAAAGAAAAGGTGTAAAATTTTTGGTCATACTTTGCCAGGTTTTAGAGGCAAATGTTTTAAACACTATTAATTGCATGAGTCATGTGTCTGCTTTCTCCTCCATGACAGCCTGATGTTCTGAGATCCAAAGCAATATTGGGATCTATTTGTGTGGGAGTCGTTCAGAGGTAATGCTGCCATCCTGCTCTGATGGCTTTGTGCCAGGCCTTTGAAGGTTGGTTTGTGAAAATGTTTGTGCATGTTTAACTTCTGTGGTGCAGGTGATGCTGGTGAAGGCAGTGTGTGAGTGCAGGAGCGTGCCTGAGTCTGTGCAGAAGCAGCTAATGAGGAGCTGCTCTTTCAAGTGATGCCTAAAGCAAATGGTTGAACATATGTGTGGAGGAGAGGCTGCAGGGACTTAATCCAAGGGCAAAATTTCCTGCCAACACTCAAGACTTTCAGCAAATGTGAGTGCAGCATCAACACTTGATGGCCAGCTTACTCAGCCTTTACAGCTTAATATTGCTGGGATAAAAATACTGGTTTTGTTGATTAACTTTACAAGGAGTCACAAAATTATCTTGGCAGCAGAAGGAGGTTTGGTTGGATTAATGGGGTTTTGCCAATAAATCCAGAGAGAGTTTGGACAACAGCAAAGGTCTGGCTGGTGGCTTTCTTGTAGAGGGTCTGGGCCATCTCTGTCTATCTGGAAGTTGGAATTTGAGGGAATCCACAGGACTTTTGGGCCACTTGTTCTTAGTCAAGATATAGCTCTGGATTATGTCTTTCTAACAGACTATGAAAATCTCATTCCTTGCTATTTCTGGTTTTTGTTTCGGTTTCTCCACTTTGCCCAAGTTTAGAGTCTGTTTTAAACTGGCACATTGGCATCAGTGTGATGAATTTCATTTTGGGGTTTCACATGGGGTTGCAGTCCTGAACACTCATGCGATTGCCTGTGTATCATGTACAGTGTAAATTGGGAGCTGGATTTGAAATAAAAAATAATTTATGGATGCATGTTGTGCCTTTCCTTTTACTTCAAGAGGCTTCAAGATGTATTTTTAATATTTTTCTTTGGGAAGATCTGTGGAAGTTGGGTAAGTGTGAGAAATGGTTTGTGATGGGGAGGTGGCAAATCAGGATTATTAACCTTAAGAGTACAATTATAAATGTTACGGTAATACATTTTTAAAAGCAATTAAATAATAATGGAATTATTTAATTTCTACTGTTAATCTTACCAGTACTGTTAATCTTAATCTTGTATTTTTTTAAGGAGAAAAACCGAAGGAAACATTCTCCTTGAGAGCTTTTTATGTGCTCAGAAGGGTAAAATGTTTGATTTCAACATTGAATAATTGTTTCAATTTGCAGCGTTTGCCTTAAATTGAGCTCTTAGTTCCTCTTCTGAACACACGTTTCTCATGGATTGGGCTTTTGGGCTGGAATAAATGGACTCCTATTAAATACTCCGTGGTTTTGGCTCTAAAATGGCCATAGAAGCTTGTGGGGGTTTTTGTTGTTCATTCATGAATTCTCCTCATTCTTGTATTTCATGTTCTCATCCCAAGGCGTGGTGAGTCTTGGTGGTAGTTGGGGTGAGCTTTCTAGAAACAGCTGAAACTGGAAGAAAATAACTGAGCCAGTGTGGGTGAGCCCAGGGGCAGTTCCAGTAACAATGTGTTGGTGGCACTGAGCCATTGGTGGTAGAGGAGGGGGTCAAACTGCAGCTGATGGCAGCATTCCATGGATGTGGGCAGGGAGATGTGCAGAGGGAAGGAGAGAGGGGAGGAGGGAGGAACAAGTGTAAAGGTTTCAGATGGGTAAAACAGGCAGAGATTCATTCTCAAGCCTGGAGCTCAGAAGGCCTCTGGGAATGTGACTATAAATCAAGTGAGGTATGTGGAAATCCTGTTGGGACAGAGCCAAAAATGAAGGAAGTGAAAGTGTTCACCTCACAAGCTGCAAGGAGGTGCAGGAAGGGGAAATGAGAGGTCCTGGATTCCCTCGAGTCTGAGCCAGGCAAGAGGGGAGCAGCATCCCTGACCAGGGGGCTTCCTGGGAGAAGGGCCAGGGCTGAAAAACTGGGAGTTGTGCTGGAGAGATGATCTGGAAAGGGCAGTGAAGACTGGCCAGGAATGGTTGCCACAGTGCACAGAGCTGGCAGCACATTCACAGATGTATTTTTTAATTGGCTGTTGTCATCTCCTAGAAGAGTGAAGTATTTCTATAATATTAAAATATAATCTAGATAAATACAAGAACAATTTTTATATATAAATGAAATACAATAAATAATGTATAAATATACATCATATAATATTAACTATTTCTGTTATTACCATTGCTTTCTGGATAAATGAATTAACTCACAAATAAATAGCAAACTATATCTTAGTTTCACTTACGTTTTCTTGGTTTCCCCTCCCCTTCCAATGATTCCATGGCAAATCAAAAAGAGAAGTAGCAAAAAGGAAAAATGAAACTGTTACAGAGAATAAATGTGTTTTGAATAGGTATAGATTCTACAATGGCATTGTTTTTTACCCTGGGTATTTTTTTAAAATCAGATCTGGTTTGGGCCCTTAGAAAAGAATTTATTAATGTAGTACATAAAGTCTGTAAAGCTTTTGAATCGTGGGTGAGAAATCAATTGTCTGGAGCTCAGCCCCCCCATCACTTGGGAACAAAACAGTGTCAGGAATGTTAACTGTGGTTGCCAGGTCTTTGAGTGTTGGATTTGTTGGAAACTCAAGAAAAGATGACATTCAGTCAGGATTTAAAAAGAAAAAGTTCAGCATGCACCAGTTATTTTCCAGTTTGTCTTGATAACAATGTCACTGTTGAATACAAAATGCTCTCAGTAAAAGCAACATATGGGAAAAAATGAAATCTCACCAAACTGATCATCAGTGATACAGCCTGGAGAGAAGGAGGCTCAGGGGGGACCTTCACCCTCTCTGCAACTCCCTGACAGGAGTGGGGAGATGGGGCTCTGTTCCCAGGGAACAGGGACAGGATAAGAGGAAACGGCCTCAAATTGCACCAGGGGAGGTTTAGATGGGATATTAGGAAAAATTTCTTCACCTGAATCGTTGTCAAGCACTGACACAGCTGCCCAGGAAAGTGTTGCAGTCCCCGTCCCTGCGGTTATTTAAAAGACACGTAGATGTGGCACCTGGGGACATGCGATGGCCTTGGCAGTGCTGGGTTAATGGTTGGACTCAGTGACATAAAAAGTATCTTCTACCCTAAATAACTCTCTGATTCCGTGCTGATTAACACCAGTTCAGAACGTGAGATCTGCTTTCTCTGCTCACACGCTCCCAGTCAGTGACGTGGCTGTACACTGTGGGTCAGTGAGCCTTTCAGCAGAGCCCACTGGCACCCAGTGCCCTGCTGGGAGGTGACAGCCCGGGGTGCTGCTGCTCCCAGGGCTCTCTGCAGGCTGGAAATGTCTCTTGCCTTGGAGAGCCATCCGATTCGCAGGTAAGGCAGCAGAGCGCTCGCCACCTATTGCAGCGGGATGCAGTAGGTGTCACTAGAGCCCTTCCCAAAGTCGGGAGGGACTCTCATTTCGGATGCGGCAGCCGCTCTCCGAGGAGCACAACAAAGCAACTGCTCCTGCAGTCATGGTTTTGTTCTCCCCCTTCCTGTTTGCAGAAGGAAATACCTGCAAAACAAAATTAATCCAGGCAGATTTTAGCTTTTAGCCTAGGATGATTCAGATGGTATAATACCGGCATATTTCTCATCAGTTTTTCTTTAAGCAACTTAGTTGGTGTCAGAAAAGAATTTCAGTTGCTTTTTCAGTTCAGTAAAAATTTTCAGTTAATCTTTTGTAGCAAAATGCTGCTTCTCATTTTGTTCTAAAACCGCTTTTTACCAAATTGTCACTTTTTAGTAGTTAATGAAATTACTGTTTTGCTGCAAAATCTTGATTTCTGCTTAGGCAACACATTACCCAGTCGTGCAATAAATCCTGCACCTTCCACTACCTAATTACTTCTCCCATGTAGTTCACTGTGGGGTGTGTGCATATGCACGTGGTGTCGTGAAAATATAATCCACTGACACTTGGAACATAGTAAGAAAATACTGGAAAATGATGGAGATGTTATTCTATTTATTAAAAAAACCCCAAAAAACTATTACCATGAAGATTTGATTTTTAAAGAAAAAGAGTTTAGTTTTGTAGACAGCCCCCTTTCCGAACTAATTCCACAGTTGGTCTTTAAAAAGGGAATTGATTGAGTTTTCTTTGCAGCTCTGGGAAGCTTTGAGCTGATGCAGGGAGGGCTCTGGTCTCCAGCCTTGTCCCTGCACGGTGGTTAAAGCCAGTGGAGATGATTTCCCTGCTTGACCTCTGATCCACAGCTTTTAACAGCTGGGCAAAGTAAAAATAAGTTTTAAATATTAATATTGAGTAATAATTGTTTGAGCTACTGTGCAAGAAGGGTGGAAAGCAGGTGAGTTTTGTAATGTAGTGGAAGTACTGAATGAAGGCAGATGTGATGCAAGAGCAATACATCCATCGCCAGCTTTTATGGTTGAATTAGGTTCAATCAGGGCTTTTGGTGTTTCCCTGTGTGAAGAAGCCTCAAAACTATCATTCTGTTTTCAGTGGTGCAGGGTGAGGCAGACTCTGTGAAAAGAGGACAGCAAAAGAAGGTAACTGCCTGGTACAAGTTGGCATCTCTCAGCAATTCTCCGTGGGTTTGTGTCAGGTGAGGAACTTGGACAGATCCTGAACATGTAGTGAAGTGCGGGCAGCTCTGCTGGAAATTGCAACAGGTGTTATCCCTGTTTGGAATTTGATTTTTTTGCATCTTGCAGGTAATTAAAATCCTCATCGTGGTGGTGTGTCAGGTGTGGGAGCCTTTCCCAGTGCTTGGGGGTGGCTGAGGGGGTTGTGTCTGGCATGGGCAGGGATGGTCACGCTGGTCAGGGCTCTGTGAGGATCCTGGCACCAGTAAGAGGGCAGCGGTGACCACACTGGGCATCATTCACTACCCCGCCAAGGACTGGGAGCATCCATCAGCACGAAGGCGCGTGTGTCGAGCTGACAGCTCCGAATTGTTTCCTCACCAATTACCGCGCCGCAGCCTTGATAGCGTAATGAAATGTGCCTCCTACCTATCACTTCATCTTTGTCAAACTGACTGGGTGTTCTTAGTTTGTTATGACTGGAAGAACTTCAGCAGCGTCAGAAAAATAAGCAAGCCTGTCTCTGGTGTGAAAGGCTTAAAGATGGGATGGATGCTGTTAAATAAAAATGCCTCAGTCCACATGAAAATGTACATGGGAAAAAACCCTCACAGACCAGCTGAGCCCTCTCAGCTCTGTCATCATTTGGGACCCAGTAGGAGATGAGAAGAGTAAGAACTTTTCTTTTGCTAGATGTCTTTATACTTACTAAAGGATTCAGCCTTTCTTATAATTTATTCATTGTGGTCTGGCATAGTCTAAAATATCAGACCTTTCCTCTCAGTCCTTTTACATACGCATTTTTGATGCCTCTTAATTCATTATTTAAGCGGCCTGCATTCTGCTTTACAAAATACCCTCCTCCCCAGTACTTTAATGTTACCGTTTTTTTGTGTATCCATGTCAGTGGCTTCCAGCTGGGAAGGGGCAGGGTGGCATGCTGATCCCCCAGCTCTTGCCTCATGTGCCCACGCCAGCTCAGCTCTTCTGCTTAGTGAGGAGCAGAGGGCTCGGCAACAAAACAAGTTGGGCAGCCAGAGCTCGAGTGCTGCAGCTCCAGCAAACATTCAAGTGTGTGCTGGAGTGATGCTTGAATGTGTGGTGCTTTGAAGCCTGGGAGCTCTTTTGGGAGAGGCAGTGGCTCAGTGGCACTTTAGAGAGGGTGGGAGAATGGGATGTTGCAGCTTTTGGTACCCAGACAGCTGGGTGACACCCTTGCTCCTGCAGGGACCTGAACTCCCACTCCTGGGACTCCATGAAAATCCATTTCACCAGCACATCCCGACCTGCAGCAGCAGCTGAGTTAGTGCGGGTAAGATGCAGGGGATCCTTCTGATGGAAATGCACCTGGAGCACAAAGTATTCCCTGTCTCGTCATTAATTACAAAGTTGGATAACTGTCAACACGAACATTTGCAGCTGAAAAACGTGTCTGTACATCGTGAAGCCTGAGTGATGCTTTGATTTGAATTCTTGCAGCAATCTGTTTGCTCCCTGGGCATGGTGCTTGGATCACTGCCAGATGTGCCATTCCACCCCTCCAGATTCCGTGTGCAGTGTCTGCGAGGCGGGTCTGCATCCGGGAACGGTGAGTTTGGAAAGCATCATGTTTGTAGCACTGCTCTTCCTTAGCAAAAGAAAAGTGGGTTGTTGATGCAATGCAGAATATTAGAACACTTCATTTAACAACAACAAAAAATGGTTAAGTAAATGAAGAGGAACACAAGTGTTCCAAACCTCCTTCTTATGCCCTTGGTTGCAGAACTGCCCTGGATATTGTCTATTCAGTGTTTTTAACATTCCACCCAAAGGAAAAGTTGGGACTATTTGACCTGGTAATGCTTCAAAGAAAACATCTCTGAATGCTGTGTAGTATGTCAGTCTTTACTTACTTAATAGCCACAATGTTTTTGAGTTAGGAACTTGTGAGAAACTCTAGGACTAAAAACCCTAACTGATATCTTTCTGGTTGTTTAAAGTAAGTTGCATTTCATTGATCAGATTTGAAAGCAGCTAATATTAGCTTCATGCAATGACATCAGTTGAGGATGCCGTTGTCACATTTGGAACAACAGGAAAAAGCATAATCCCTGTCTGCATGGCAGGAGCTTGTTCTCAGCAGAAGGGATTTGGCTGAGGACATCCCAGATCCCACTGACTCAGTATTTGGCTAAATAATTTTGCCTTATGCTTTGCAAATAATAAACAACTTTACTTATTTTTGGGGCTTTTGGGGTTTGCCCCCTCCTGACAAAACAGTGTTTACTTGTTCTCATATTTACTTTCTGCCAGCTCTCCAATATCATATTTGCACAGTCGATACTCCTCTGCTGGCAGATTATTTTTAATAGAGCGGTTTATTAAAGCATCTTTCATGAGAATATTTGCATTGCAATGCGTGTCAGAGCACTGCTGTGTGAGAAAGGTTACTCCTGAATGCAGCAGTACAGTGACCTGTTTATCAAATCTGGGAATATTTAGATGAAGAATGGTAAAAAGGAATGTGATTGTGGATCCTCATGTAAATCTCACTGTGGGTGAAATCCTGCTGGGCATTGACATGTTGTGAAGCAAGTGCACCACGTTCCATGCAGCACTTTTGTCCCTCAGCTTATCTTTCCACCAGTTTTAAAATTCTGGTAATATAAATTCTTCTTTTTAAATAAAATTTATGTTCTTTTTCTCTTTACTAAGAGGGCATCTCAAGTTTCTCTCCCCGGAGGCAAGTATCAATTTACTTCTAGTATATTCTGCTACTCTTGGAGGAATATTGTTACTCCAGAGTAACTCTGAACTACTTCTTTTTGGGGTGGCTGACACTGCCTGCACTGAAACCCACAGCCTGCCCCTCCTGGGACTTCAGTGGTGCTAAGATTGCATCAGAGGTGGGGTCTGATGTCACTGGACATGGGAACACTCCTCCATCCAGCCACTCTCCCAGCTAGCACTCCACAGAGGAAAGTTTTGGCATTGTTGTTGCAGGCAGCTCCAGTTAATTTTGTTCTTTTTCACTATTAATTATTATTGGAGGCAATTTCCAGTGAATTAAAATCCTCATGTCTATGCAGTAGGGCTGCATCCTGCTCTGGTTGTGTTTATTTTTCTGTGTGTCTGCTCATGCAGATTTCCTGAACCCCTGGAGTTCTCCTAGCTTCTCTCTGGTATTTGACATTTATTCTTTGTGTGCTTTTCCAGCTCATTAATTTATTAAACATCAACGGTGATGCAGGTCTTTGATCCTCTTAAAAATTAACCACCTACGCCTGTCTCTTAACCAATTCTTGAGCCATGGAAATATTCCCTCTCTCCTGGATACTTCAGCTCATCAACAGACCCTTGCCAGTGCCTTTGCCTGAGAGGTTTTCAAATATCTTATGATTTATATGTGAGTTTCCCTTACTATTTTTCAGATTTGTGTGTGAAGAGGTTCAGTTTTCCCCTGCAGAAATATGTTGTTCACAAAGGTGTAAGTAACTCACTGACCTCTCAAGATAATTGACTTATTTGGTAAGTTCAACACAAATTATGACTGGGAAATGGATTTGTCTCGAGCATTTCTTAAAGAAGGGAGACATCTGATGTTAATGGGAAGGTATCTCTGTGCTGGATGCTCGGTTGCTCTCTCCTTGCAGATCTTTAGGGTGAAGCCATCTGGTCCTGAGAATTTGTGCTTTCCCCTGCTGCTGACTCAGGTGATGCTGCATCTCTCTTCTGCCAGAAACTCCTGGGTATCCCCCCAAATTCAGGGTTTCGATATCCTTTACAGGACTGCTTGATTCCTGCCCATATTCCCAAATATTATACTTTTTTATTAATTTTTTTTGGAGTGTGCTCCCTTCCTATAGCAGATGAAATGCATCAGTACAGTGTCCCACAGCCCCTAAAACCTAATGGTCCAGGCAGAGTTTACTGCTGAACTTTGGTCCCCAGCAGGGGAGATTCCCTCCCTGGAAGGAGCCCTTCCAAAAGCTACCTCTGAGTTGCTTAGAAACAGCTTGTCACTGTGGCATGGGCTATAATCAGTTGTGTACAGGTAATTAGAAGTCACTACTGCTGTATTATTAACAGTTTGTTGATTTTTTTCTATTTTAAATAATTTTCCTCTCTGTCCCCAGAGTGTTCAACACTCCTGGTACATCTGCATCAATTATGCATCGTCTGTGTGATTTTTCTTCCTGTGGAAACTTGGCTTCCAGAGGCTCTTTGTGGTGCTCCAGCCATGACCTAACCCTCCTTTGCTGAATAATTCCTACCGAGACAACACAGTTTCCCTGCTGTGTTTTCCACGCTGCCATGTTTCAGCAAGGCAAATAAATCAGGCTGTCTCCTGCCACCAGGCAGCCTTGTTTGCTCAATTTTGCTGTTCCATTTCTTGCTTTATTGAATAAGCATGTATTTATGTACCTTGTGTCCTTTTTCTGCCTGCCCATTTTTTATTGAACTTCTCTATCGGCCACACAGTTGGGTTTTCCTGACAGGGTTTTGGATCTTAAAATGCTATTTCTTCATACCAGCTGTCACTTCTGTCCTAACCTTGTCCCATGAGGTCTCTGTGCATCGCTTACGTGTCTAGCTCTGCCTGCCTGATCTAAGTGCCCCTTCACCTTCTCCTCAGCTCTTTTAGTTTTAATACCTTGTACATGAAACCTTGCTGGGATTTTCCCCCCCTTCTCTTTAATTAAGGTGACTCTCCTATTTTTGGCTCTCTCCAAAAACCAGCACCCATACAATGACCTTCCCTCACAGCCCTTATGCTTGAGCTCCTCTTTGTGCTGGTACATTCCACAGGCAGCGCCGAGCCCGTGTCTCTCTGGGGACCAGTGGGGAGATGCTGCTGCACCAGCCCCGGTCTTAAATCTCTTCCCAGTAATAGAAACAGTCTCCAGCCACAGACTGACGGGTTTATTTTAACACACCTCAGCCTGCAATAGAGCTGTAGCTGCGGCTCCCAGGGCAGGTCCCGGTGGTTCTGAGGGAGCCTCGTGCTCCACTTTGCTGGAGCAAACACCCAGTGGCAGCTGGGGAGAGACATGTGAGTGCATCCCCACAGTGGGGATCTGCACTTGCCTCATGGGATGTTATCCCCCAGTGAACGAGTTCAGACTCTAGGATTGGAGAGGAAAGGTTTTGTGCTGAATCACCAGTTTGGGAATGTGCCACTTGGTGGGATTTCCCCCCACCCCAAATCCCCATTTCTCTCAGGAGAGCACTATGGAGCTTTGGGGATGTGGGGTAACAGAAAACCTTTTCCCTAATGGCTCATATTTCTGCTTAGTGACCGCCTGCTGAATTTGATGTTGGGAGATGCTGAGATCTGTAGGGCTGAAAGTTGGTGTCTAATGAAGGGAAGTCAGGATGCGAATGAGGTTTTTATATCCCGTGCAGCCCAACACTGGGATGTTATTTATAGCTGCTCACTTGCACCATAAGCACCTGTAGACACTTTATTCTTCAGCCTCTCAGTGGAATCACAAATGACAGAAAGAGCTGAAGATGTAATGACCCTTGAGGTAGGAGAAATTATTTACCAAACCGTAGATAAGACGATAGATCTCTCCTGCACTGTGTTTAGGGCATCCAATCTATTGCAGATGTTACCATAGTCATGCTGTTTAATTTAAAATTGCCCTGCCTTCCTTGTGTCTCAAATTCTTTTCTTGGGAAACTAAATCCTTTCATAACCTAAATGCAGCAGAGGAGATGAAAGCAGCTGGTCTGGGGATGTATATGGCCATTCCAAGGGAGCTCTAAGTAATTGTTTTTTAAATGGACATGCTTGCTCTATTTTTTTGGTCTGGTTCATCCTTGTTTTGTTGTTTGTGGTATGTTTTCTGTCATATGCTCCTTGTCTAGCAATAAAAAACTAACAAGATTAAAAGCCTTTGTTAATTTATAACAGGCATTGTGAGAGCTCTTCTCATTTTACTGACTTTGCAACCTCCATAGCAGATATAATACAGGGATTATAAAGGAGTGGTTACTATTGGTTTCTTGGAATAATTTTCTTTGTGCATGGGTTAAAAGGATAAGGATTAACAAAACTGTTAGGTATTGGAGACAGCAGCCCTGTCTGTTTGCCTCTAGCTTTTAAAATCTGTCTCTGAACAGGGCAGGTGACAGCAGTAGACCTGCCACTGTCTTGTACTGAATGTTGTCCCTACTCCCAAAAAACTCATTCATTTCACCAAATCTCTCCCTACCAAACACCCAACAGGTCTTTCTCTGCTGAAATCAGGGAAGAATTCCAGCTTCATCTATGTGTGAGGAGACTGATTTGTACTTTCAAGACATTATATGATTGGTCCAAATCTTTTAATATGTGCTTTTAGCTACAGTGCCAAGCAGTGAGTTGTGCAAATCTCTCCAGTGTGAGCTTTACATATCACTTATCAATCATGTGAGCTCAAATTTTAGTTTTTCTTCTGAGAAAAGATTTTGGAAGCACTCAGTGGATGTCAAACATCCAATTGCAGATAGCCCTGGGGATTAATTTCACCCATGGCTTTTTCAGGTCTCTGGTGAGACCCATGGTATAAGAGAAGCCATTTACCCACAGATCCTGGATTGTTCTTCCTGGTGGTGCTGCAATCAGAGCTGTCAAGGAAAATGATCTATGTGCAATAGCTTGATTATACTTGTCCTGAGATACTTCTATGCTAAAGGATTTTCAAGTTTTAATCAGTCTGCATTAACTGTGGTGCTCTTGTTGTTGATCATGGAAAGAAAGCAACTGTTGATTGTACTAAAAGCATTAAGTGACCTCTGCTAATTAAAAGATAATGTCAGTGCAACTGAGTGGAGTGCCTGGGTCTTTAAGCCTTTTAGGTAGACATTAAATGAAAATCAAAGAGTTTGTAGGAAATAAATGTGGTAAAGGTAAGAGAATTGTTTGTGGAAATAGCAGGTCATGTTTCAGTAAAAATTATTTAATCCATTAATGATACATAATATGCCATAGAACCAGCAATTTGCTGAAAAAGAGCAATCTTCCTCCCCAGTTATGGGATATCCTCACTTACTCTAGCTTGGCTGGAGTGTTTTGCTTGGGAAGCCTATGATATAGTGGATCCACTGTGTCCCTCTCTTGTCCATAAATAAACTAAATGTGTTTCCTCACAATTGCATGCCACCTTTTAAATGACCCAGACGTTTGGTGTTAAGTTTTGTGTTCAGTAATAATGTAGTCAGTGTCTACAAATGCAGTCTTACTTGCCTTTTTTCATTAATCTTGGTGTCTGGGAGAGAAAGCACGACAGGTGGAATAACTATGTACAGGCACATCCCTCGCTCCTCGGAGGCTATAACTGGTAAATATTATCCTCTGTTTTCTATATTTATATAGATCCAGAATGAAAGCCCTTTGGACAGAGAAGCAATGGCACAAATTCTGTGTGAAATCACCTGAAGATGCTGCCTGCCCATGTCCTCTGAGGAGCCCCAGCGGCCAGAGAGGTGCTGGAGGAGATGCCAAAGCAGTCAGTAAGTCCAGTATAATTCAGGTTTTCACCTCCTTCCTCTGTGAGAAGAAACAGAAGGAAGGACAGTTAAAATCTTTTCTTTTTCCACATGGAAGAAGTTAAACCCCACGTGGGAATATAGAGGGGAACATAATGGTTCAAAATGTGTTATTGAGAATGAGGTTGACTCCATGCATAAAGCAGAGGCTTCACAGACAGGAGAGGGGAGGTATCTGCTTCTCTTCAGATTAGAAGAAATGTTTTGGAAGCCAAAGGTAATCTCTTCCCAGGCAGTTTGTAACCGAGCTTCACAGCTGCCAAATTGCATTTGATCATATTCAACATCTCTAGCTGAAGAGGCTGCAGGGTGAGGAGCAGCACGTCACCGGGGTGTGAAGGCGTCTGAGCCAGCCCTGGCTGTGCTCTCTGTCAGAGGCTCCATCCAAAGTGTCTTTCCAGTCAGATGTCTGATTTGCCACCATCCAAAAGCTACAGGACAAGGTGGGCTGAGCCTCTGTGGTGGTGCTGCTGATCTTTTGTCCCGCAAACCAGTGCCGGGATGAGCTCGAGAGCTGCAGACCCAGCTGCTACCACTGATAGATAGTGCTGCAGCATCTGTGGAGTTCGTCCCATCACTGTGGGATCCCTTTTGCGGGCATGTGACCCCTCCTGCTCCTGTGCCAAGTGTGCAGAGCCAGCTGGCTGCAGGGATGCACCTTGTGCGTCACTGTATGACAGTCACGGTATCAGAAAATGGATCAGAGAATCACAGAATGGTTTGGGTTGTTCCGTCTTGTTCCAACCCCCTGCCATGGGCAGGGACACCTTCCACTAGACCAGGGTGCTCAGAGCCCCATCCAGCTCGGCCTTGAAGACTTCCAGGGATGGGGCAGCCACAGCTTTCCTGGGTAACAAGAATCAATATCCACCTCGGAAAGGGCAGCTCTGGCGTTGTCTCTGACAAACACAGCCCGGGCTGCTCGGCACCGCCTGCCCCAGGGCAGGAGCTGCGAGCTGTGTTAGGGGTGGGAGGCACACATCTGCTACTGCAGGGACAGCAGCAGCACCAGCGCCGTGTCCAGCCCCCTCCTGCAAGCTGGGGGAGCATCATTTCAGGGCCAGGGGTGTCCTCTCAGGCAAAGAGGGCAACAGGATTCGGGTGGGCTTTTCAAGCAGAAAATAGCAATTTTTCTCAGTGTCACCCACTCACCTTACAAAAAAATATTGTTCATCTGAAGGGAAATCTAAATAGGACGTTTTGACATAAATACCCACTTTATAGAAGCTCCCCCCACCCCCCATTAGCAGTAGAAAGCTCCATCTACTTATGTAAAACCCGAAGAATTTTCACTTTGAAAACTTTCAACTTTGAAAAAAATGCCCTTTCTGTCTATCCTTAGCACTGAATTTCATGGAATCCACTCCTTTGTTGTACTGAGGTCTCAGCAGTGCCTGATGCCTCATTTCTCTCCTCTCTGTTTTACAATAAACTCTTATTTTCAGTGGTTTTGAAAGAGCAATATGTACACCTGAAGGTATTTTAAAGAAACTATTTAAAAGGTTATAAAAAATAAAATAAATACTTGGCATTGAGATTCTTGGAGTGCATGATGAATATTTTAATAGTTAAAAATCTAACCAGAGAGAAATGAAAGGATTTAGTGCTCCAAATAAAACACTTTGTGGGTTTTAATGTGCAAAAATGGACAACAATGGCTTTAAAACCTCTCCCACAAATACTTACATCTATGCCCTGGTATACTCTGTGTATGTTATATCCGTAGTCAGTAATGGTCTGTTATGTCTTTTTAGATTCTGAAGGGGAAGGTATTACACCATTTTTCTCCTCTAGGACTTTGAATAATAGCCTTTAGGTTCTGAGCAGAGAGTTTGAACCTTCGGGATGACAGTCATGGATGTGAATCTCATCCTCAGCACCTTCATTCTCAGAGTTTCTGTATCCTGTGATGGAAAGGGAAAAGCGGAGTGGAAGGAAGATTTGGGAGGTGATCATTCCCACAAAGAGCAGCTCAGGCAGCATAAACTGTGGAAAGCTCTGTGCTCACATAACTTCTAATTGTTTGGTGACTGCAGTAAGTTTCAGACAAACGAAGGGATAATGTTTGTTTGTATCACTGTTTAAGGATTCCACTTCTTTCTCTCTCACACATATCCCCACACAGCTGGAAAAAAAAGGCAGCTTTTTGTAGTGTCAGCTGTGACAGAGGTGGAGCATTGCTTGACTTCTTATTTGTGTAACTGGTCAGCTCAGTAGCTAAGAAAGCCTTTAGCTCTTTTTTAATTAACTAAATGTATTAGTGTCCATGAAACATGTATTTCTGTAAATATTTATGTGAAATAATATCTTTTGCCTGAGCAAGAGCCCTTCAGTCCTGCTGTAAGGTTACCTTTCTGCAAATCTTCCTGCTAATCGAATATTCTGTATTTTCTTCCCTGCTTTTATAGTAACTCCTGTTGCTAAATGTAGTGAATGCAATTGCTAAAGTGATGGTGCCAGTATAAATTATTAAAATTACATGGTGTAATATAAATGTGTTGCATATAAAAAGATGCAGAACAAGAAAGTAGGACTCAAGCTTTTAAGTTACTTCAGAAAATTCTCTGTATCTATAATATGGACAAACTATACATTAAGTACAGTTGGGTTTTATACTTACATGTTTTCTAAACCAAATGTTTGGATGCCACAGTTTTTAGGCTTCTGGCTTTTCCTGAAGAAAATGAGATGGTGAGAGTTCTGCTCACAGGTTTTTGACAATTTTATGGAAGCAACTTGGGTTGGATGATTAAAAACAGAGGATCTAAAATCATAAGTCACTTCTGAAAATCTGTGTGGTCTGTCTATAACAAGCAGCACTGAAAAGATTAAACTGTGTGAAGATAACTTTGTATCAAATACATAAATTCATTTATTTAGTGCATAGTGTCTGTTTTCTTTTTATCAAGACAGAGAAGTTCTTGAGAACCAATAAATTCAATAGCGCCTTTGTCACTTACTGTCCCTTTTACTATATATTAATAAAAATATTCCTTTTAAGTTTTTCCTTCCTTGTAGCAGGCACTCAGAGAGTGGCTATGGAAAGTGTCATGGAAAGTTGGAAAGAGAAACTAAATAGCACAGATGTAAGGTTGGTGTTATAAAAAAAAAAGGGTTCAGTGCATAATCTCAGCCCTTGATGGAGAAGATGTGGTGAAATGTTGACTTTAATTGCCATGGGACATAGATTAGCAGATGGTCCCACGGATAGACTGCTCTCCATGTCTATAAATAGCGTAAGTTAATTTATGCAAGATCTCTCTTTTCTTTTATAGCTATCTCCCAATGTGTTGGTATCTCTCTGGCAGGGAAGTATCCAGCACTGGAGCTGGAATATAGGTCCTGTTTAAAGCCCTGGTATTGTGTGATTACGTTACAGCAAAAAAGCATCTGATCAAGTAACTCCTGATTGAAAAGACAGGCTGTGACAGCCCGATCTGAATGCACCTTCATTTCAAAAATAACTATTGGGTATCTGCAAGTCAGCTGGAATAATGGCTGTGAGAAGTGGGGAAGGCAGGGCTGCTCTGAGCGGGGTCAGGGAGCTTCGTGTGGTTCCCATCTCGTGCTGCTCAGTGGTGTTCTGCTTTGCACATCTCATCTGCCTCCAGATTCTATCTCCCCACTGCTGGATGAATTCCTTTGCTTGAGGTTTCATTGCCACAGCCTATTTTCATAGCTGCTCTTTCTGGCTGGTCCTGCACAGCTTTGCTTGCTTGTCTCTCTCCCACTGCTCAGGTTTTGGGGCTGGTCCCCATCAAGCTGCAGTGCTGAGGGGGTGTTTGCCTAGTTTAGGGCATCCACCCTAACCCTGTTGGGGTCCTCCTGCTCCTGCCCAGCACCTCAATGCTCAGAGGTACCAGCACCTGCTCTCTGCCACCTCACGGGCTGGGATCTGACCCTCGAGCAGCCACAACTGGAAGAGGTATTCCAAAAAGGAACTGCTGAAGCTGGTGAAAAGCCTCGTGTCTCCAAGTATACAGGCCAGGCAGCAAAAGCACTCACAGGTAAGTGGCAGAAAGGTCTGGGGACCTGCCATCCCTGTGTGCAGTCTGGATCCTCTGTGTCAGGTTTTGCCTCCCGGGTGCTACAGCTGCCCTTCAGCTCTTTATCCCTGCAGTTCAGTTCCCTCTTTACTGGGCGTTCCCAGGCCTCCCAGTCCATGTCTCTCTGTCCATAGTTTCTGTAAAGGAAACCTCACTTTTGGGTTCATTTTTTTGGCTTTTCTGTCATTGAAGAAACTTCACATTTACAGACTTGGCTGTAATTGTCACCAATGCAGGTGGGAGCTGGATTTCCATGGATGTTTCTGCTTTGGGGGTTTTGGGGCCATTTGCACCTTGTACAAAGAACTCTGAGAAACCCCCACTTTTAATCTATTCATCCATCATTGTGCCAAATTGTGCAAAACCATAAATTATAAATCAGAGCCCAAGCAATTTCTATGTCCTGTTCTCCCTTGCTATTACGTTGAATTAAGGAAGTACTAATAAACAAGAAGTATGCAAAGAACTCGTCTATGTAAGTACAGGCAGTATTTTAAGACGGCACTTTCCTTTCCCAGCAGTGGCACAGATTCTGCCAGCCCCACAGAAGGGCTGAGCCATCCCTCTGCTCACCACCTGGGCAGGTAAATGAAAACATAACAGAGGACCTGCAGTGACTTTGTGCCATTTTGAGCCCGATGTCAATCAAAATCAGCCACCACAAACATGCATTGAAAGATCAAGATTCACATTCTATTCCATGATAAATCTAAACCCCCTATGGTTCAGTAGGGATATTCTGGATTTACCTACATGTAATTTTGAGCAGATTTTGGACCCTGCTCATGAGCATTATGCCTTTCCCTACAGGAAGGAAGATTGACCTTACTTAAACTAAGCAGCTTTAATCGTTCAGTATGGAAACACCAAGACTGGGCTGGGGGCTGGGGATACAGACATGGGAATCCTATAATCTTTGGTTAAGTTGTAATGAAATTGTCCAGGATGAGAAGGAAACAGATGGATTCTGATTAATTTCTCACAAGTGTAGACCTCAGCATCCGATGTAACATATGTGGTGAGCAAATGTCACTCATGCCTCCAAAGTGCAGAAAAAATCACTATTGTCAGGATATATTCATTGGCATATTGGCTGCTGAACTCCCAAGGGTGTGAGGATGCTGTGCATTACATTTAGCCCCAAATTAAATATTCAGAGGCAGAGATACCTAACCCTTTCCTGTATGCCTCACTGGTTATCACAGTTGAGCTTAATGAATTGAAAGAGGGAGGGGAAGGGAGATTTCCTCCCCTCCTTTGTAAATCGTTATTTACTGTGGAAGGGGTATCAAGATGGCTTGATATTTCTGCTTTACAGAGTTCAGATGACTACCAATACAGCCTGAGTTAGAGAAAATAATGCAGCTTTGAGCTGTAAATGAGCAACTACACGGCTTTCATCTCATATTGATAGAAATCAGAGCCCAGCTCTGTGGAGTTGTTCTGGGTTTTGTCACTTCTATAATCTATTCCATGTAATTGCATGTTTAAAGAAAATGAAGTTCATTTATTGATTTCCACTATATTGTTTAAGGCAGGTGAGATAAGAGGCCAGAGCTACTTTCTCTTGTCTCCATGTAGTCTTGGGAAGTGGAAGGAGCTAGGCATGTGGGCAAAGCGAGGCCCCATCTGCGCTGAGGAAAGAGATTCATTACAGCTGACTTGTCCTGTCAGAATTACTGCCCCAGCCTGTTTCTCGGAAGAGGATGTCACTAAGATATCTATTAGAGTATTTCAACCACAAACTTGAGAAGTGAATATTGAGCAGTGGGGCTCCCATGTAGCTCAGGCTCTGCCCCCATTTACAGCTCCCCCCCTTTCAGTCACTCACTCTGCAAAACCAAGAAAGGTGTATGTTAGTGTCTCTTCGAAAAATGAATTCCTCGTGGAAAAATGCGGGGAAAGGGTATTTTGCTCTCTAACTCACTGTATGTTGAAGTTATGTCTATCTTGCACATTTCCCTGTCCTCCTTTGGCAAACACTGCTCCACTCATATTGCAGGCTGGTTTGTTTGGCTTAATGATGTCCTTTTCTACATGTGACAGTTTTTTTTTGGTGGGGGCGGGTTGTTGTTTTGTTTTGTTTTGATTTTTTCCTGGGGGGTGGGAAGCTGAATCATCTCAAAAAGAGCTTTATTTCTGATTGAGGAAGATGTGGCTGATAGGGTTGGGCAAAGTTGGAGACTGTCATACACTGGCTGAAGCTTCCTCGCTCTTCACATGCAACCCTTTGTTTTGTTCCGAATAGAAGATGCAGCAAAGCTCAGTAATAGCTGGGACTACACTAAAGAGCTGAAGTCACAACCTTCATTTTAATTAAGACCCCTAGTTCTGGAAAACTTGACCTGAGATTCTTGTTTCCCTTTTTCACCATTTAATATTGCGACCTGTGCTGGCCTACAGGCTCCTGTCACCCTGTGGAGCACAGCAGTGTTTAGTTTGACTTCATTGCTCATTAGAGACAACTAGTAGTCTCTTTGCTTGAATCTTTAAACATTATAATAAGACAATGAGACTCTGATTCCTCAGGAAGCTGAGTGCAATTGGGTTTGCTGAAATATTGAATTGGTTTTTTTTCTGAAATGGGTTGTTTCCAACATTTTTTTCACCTGTTGTTGCCTTAATTATGCACCAGAAATGAGGTAACAGTTTGTGCACGTGCAAGCTTTTTGAATACAGTGCTTTTCTTTGTCAGCTGGAACCTCCTGTTCACTTTTTCTGTTTTTTCAGTGGTTCCTGACAATGCATCACTTACAGTTCCCTCTGTTAAGCTGTTGTCAGTGCAATGGACTAAGTTGGATCATTGCTTATTGCATCAACACTGCACAAGGCAAAATAACATAAATCCTCTGTTGATCTCCAGTCACTGAACAAGATCAAACTGTTTCTTTTTTCCCTTTTTTATCACATAGCACTGGAATTTCCTAAAAATATTACAGTCCCCTTTGCTGTCCTGGAGACTTGAAGCTGTTCTGGGACTCCTTGGCTCATGAAAGTGGTGACATTGCAAAACTGCTTCAGGATTTTTTGACCCAGCTTGTGTTGCATGGAAACCTCAGAGTCCCATGATGCCATCCCAGCTAAATCCACGGTTTGCTGAACAAACCTACCCACTGCTTTGCTTGGCAGAGGTTTTTGTGGACAACCAGAAAAGCCTGAAGCCACAAGAAGAGGTGAAACCAAGGAGAGAGGTGGGAGATGGATTTAAAGGAAAGATAAAATGGTGGGTGTGAAGATTTGTATTAATTAATTGCTAACCCACAGAAAAAAGGAATATTCAGCCAACACAGAAATAGCTTGTGATCAAAAATATTTCCCCAACTCAGGTAACTGAGAATATACTCAGTCAAGTGAAGCCATTTTTGAGATGAGGATGGGACCTGAGTGCACGTTGCCTTTGTCTCTTTGGCTGAGGCATTGCACACGAAAGTCCCAACCGCTGCTTCCTGTGTACAGCAAACCAGCAGAGATATTAAATTGGGGCATAATGATGAATGAAACTGTGGGATGTGTCTTGATTATCCCAGGTTTCTAATGTATAATTGAATTATTTTGGTAAGTGTATTTCAAGCCCTTTGATTTCTGGCCTCTGTTTTTAATTACTCAGCCCCCTCTTGCCCTTGTGCATTATTATGCTGCTCATTAGCATTCAGTGAGACTACAGAAGTTTGACTTCTGAATAAAGTAGCATACAAAAGGGAAGGGATGCTTTTTATCTTACCACTTAATAATTTAAATGGAACCTTTTTCTTTAATCAATGTTTAATAGTACAATAGTTGTTTATTTAAACTGTGCTTTGCCTAATTTTGCAAACAAAAAAGAGAGGCAGGATAAACATGTTTAGAAATAATAAGCTTTGCAACCGTTTTAATCTTCAAAAGATTTAAAATATCTACAGCACATCTAGTGTCGGTTCCTCTCAACAAGGCAGTGACATGGGCCTCGAATGTATCTGTATCATTTATGCAGTGTTAAGAAGCACAAGCTTATTTTTTATTTGAGGGAAGAAGAAAACCTTGCTAATTGCAAAACTGAAAGCTACTCAGCAGCGTTAATATTGTTGGCATGACCGCCAGCTGTGATGATTAGGATGTGTGACAGAGGGAGAGATAATTTGATCACAGGCCTGGGGACTAGAAGCTCCTGTGTCCTGCTCCTTCCCAGTACACCTGGAAAGACAAGGAAAATACAGGGGGAAATCTAGTTCAGCCCCACAGCACCCAAGCTTGCTTGGGGGACCCTGCAGGGCACAGTGGATGCCAAAATATATGTGTAACACCAGGCTGTGGGAGGGGATGGGAGCTCAAGCCTGGACATTGACTTGCCAAAGGAAATAGCTTTACAGGGGGTTGGTAACCACGTGTTAAGGCTCTGCATGTGTGTGCTTGTTCTGTGTCATCAGCAAACCGTGGCTTTGGATGGGGTTTGGACATTGTGGGCCAGCAACTGGCAACCTGAGCCATGACAAGGTCACGGGGACCCTCAGAACCTGACATAAAAGAGATGGACTAAAGCATCCATCCCTCTGCTTGACTTCCTCATCTGTAAAACAGGAATTGATCAGGGATATCTTGAGGATTTAGAGATATCTGGAGACCGCTTTGGAGGCATTAAAACTAGTGAGCATAATATCTGCATTTCAAAGTACTCTCTGGACCTCTTAATTCATTTTGACAGCAATCCTGCACAAGAAATGCGTCTGCCTCCATTGTCTGGAGGGGAAAACTGAGACTAAGAGACAGTGGCTGTAGAAGGAAATGTGAGCACCAGGCCAGGGAGAGCTGTGAACTCCTGTCTCTCGTGGCTCAACTGCCCAATTGTAAGAGCACCCACAGCTGGTAAACTGCTCCATCCACACATACCAGGGTGTAGTGATCCTGTGTAATCCCTGTCTGATGTCCTGACCAGCCTATTTTCAACAAATTGTACTCCAGGCAGCAAGAATAGACCTTTTTTTTCCTGCTGATTTGTGTCTCCTGTCCTCTAAAGCTTTCCCTTTCCCATCAGTACACCCAATTCTCTCCCTTTCCCCCAGATCTGCTCACGTTTCTTTATGCAGCCTTGGATCTCTCTCTTGTCTCTGCTTTTTCTCTATGCCCTTTTCTAGGCTTGCTAGGGTCTGGAGGGGTGTTAAATGCCAGGAACATTAGACAAGAAGGTGACAGCTCCTCGTGTAAGGAATGAGATGGATATTTGACTGTATCATAACTCCTATGGATTAGAAAAGCACAGCTGAGTTGTGTTAACGTGAGATGAGGGAGTGCTAAGGCTGGGGATCTGGACCCTGTCTTTCAGGCTAAATGAATTTATCCAGGATATGAGAGTCTGCTCCTGTACTGTTAATTTACAATGAATGGTGGTGTGAAAGCTGCTGAGATTTTTACTGTTTTTCACACGTGTACTAGAGAAGTTGCACAAAGATAACTTGAAAGGCAATATGCAATTCCACAGCAGTAGCCAACAAGTGATTTCCTGTGATGAAAGTAGTCTGGCCTGTACCACAAGGCATTTTTTTTTTTCCAGTGATTCTTCCAATTTAAGGAATGTGTGTCCAGAAGAATGATGATTTGTATCACACCAGGATTTAGGTAATACAGCTGAGATCAACTTACTGTTGCACAGAGCCCTGTGGTCACTTACGGTGAGACACTGCCCTCTCTCACAGAAATGGGACTCCTATCTGTACATATTTAAATGCTTGACTCCCACAGAAGCACGTATTTGGGCATCACTGTTTAGGCAAGCACCAGAGCTACGGGAGAAACTGAGCGTGCAAAGGGAGGTGATAAAGGTTGCACAGAGAGTCAGTGGCAGAGCAAGAAACAGAAATCGTTTCCCGGTGGCTGCTGGAAAGGCTGGTGAAGTGATGCCGGCTTTGTAGCCAGAGAAACACCATCTTTTCTTTTTTCCATTTAAACTAAATTTGCGAAGGTGATGATTTATTGATAACCCGCAGGACTGTGGGGTAGGGGCAGCAGCGATCAGACATGCGGTAAGAGGCGGGGGAATGTTGCGGCCGTGACCCCACGCACCCTTCTCAAGTTGCGGCTCTCTCCAAAAGATGCTGCGAACTCCGGCCCGGCTGCGAGCAAGAAAACATCTCCCGTCTCTTCCCTCGGCTGAGCAGCGACCACTCGGATGCTGAAATAAGGTCAGGGCTCCGTCAGGCGGCTAAGAGCCCGGGCTGAGGGAAAGCTCTGCCTCTGGAAGGCAGCGCGATCTTCCCTGGCAGCACCCCGCTGCCCGGAGCGGAGGGAGGGAGGGAGGAGAGGGCGCATCGCCCGAGCAGCGCTGGCTCTGCGCTTACCGTGCGCGGTGGGGTCAGACACGGGGGGAGCGGAGGTGGGAGAGACAGCGAAGCCGTGACACCGTGATTCCAACCCCGTCTCCGAGGAGGAGGAGGAGGAGTGGGAGGGGAGTTCCAAAGCCACTTTGGGCGATGCGCCGCTACGTGCGGGGGTCTGTGCGGAGACTCCTCCTGGCAACCTGAACGCCGGGTGCGCTCCCCGCTCCCTCGTGGGTGATTCCCCGTTCCCCGCACCTCGCTCCTGCCTTCGCAGCCGCTGCTCGGACCAGACGGCGGCCAGGTGAGCGGAGCCGGGGGGCCGGGAGGTGCGGGGCTGGGTCGGGCATCCCCTGCCGGTGGCCGGGCCGGAGCTCCATGCGGGAGGAGCTGGGGCTGTGTCCGTGTCCCCGCCGCTGTCGGGGCTGGTGCTCGGTGCTGCGCGTCCCGGGTGGGGTGTGTGTGATGCGCGCCGGGGAGAAGCATCTCCTTATCTGCGGTGTAACTTGTATTTCGGAGCGCGATAATCACCGGGAGTGCCTTGGCCAACAGTGACTTATCTGTTCCTCAGGAGGCCGTGGGGGGCTGGCAGGGTGCTTTGCCGGGGGAAGCGGCATCCCCGGCTCCCGGCACCCCCCCGTGCTGCCCCAAGTGTCTGGGGTATTTGCTTTTCTCAGTATGTGTGTAGGAACCTCCCGGGCTGGGCAGACTCTGGCTCCGGAGGTGGGAGAGTGGTTGTGTGTCAGCCCGTAACACTCCAAGGATTGGTGTTAGAGTTAAATATATCTCTGTCCTAGTGTGTCTGCACGCAATTCATTTACTGACACAGTTATTTTAGCGATGACGGTGTCGCTAGTAAAGGGAGAAGCTTGCTCTGGAAATATCACTCTTTTTTTTTTTTTTCTTCTCGTTTATAAAAAGGTTTATAATTTCACCTACCGACTTTATAGCTCCCGAAATACTTGTATTTCCCAGATCAGCTAGTTTCTCACCACCGGCACTTTCACCTTTTCGAGTGGGAGATCTCGAGGATTTGCTTTCTTTAAAGCAGAGCTCCAACAATACCCGCTCCTTTCAGCGAGGCATGTGTTATTTCCTGACCCCAACAACTTCACTTTGACAAAAAGAAAAGCTGGAAGTATTCACTTAAGAGATGCGACTTTCCCCGTTTCAACAAGTTGCTTTGTTCTCTGCTCGAGTAATTTCCTGCACGACGCGCGGTCATTGTCGTTAGTAGATGATGTGGTGATACGTGTGATGTTAAACCTGCAGTCACCGGGGATTAATGCACGGGCATGACATCACCGACAGCCAATGAAGGGGTGGGTCTGGACACGTACTGACCCAAACTATCTTCCAAATTGATGTGGTGATCCTACCGTGCTCCTAAGGAGTAACCCAAGTTTGGTGTCATTGTGTTTCTCTGTCTTGTGTCCTCCTCCGAGATAGTCACCATTCATTGAACTGCCACATGTGTGTAGTTAGCCCGGTTGGTTAAAGGTTTCACTTGGGAAGAGATTATTGAAAATGAACATATTAGTTCCCGGGCACAGAGAGAGACGATGTGACTAAGCTGGTTTCTGGCAGAGTATAAACAATCAGAGTTCTAAGCCCTTGTGGCAGAACTGCCTGAACAGCATGTTTGAGCACACAGTGGTTTCACCTGTAGTAAACTGCCTCCTTTGCCTTGTTGCTTGGAGTGGAGCTGCTCACGTGGAGGGAGGCACAGCCCCCGTGCCAGGGGAGCGAGGAGGGAAGCCGTGCAGCCAGGTGGATGCTGCCGTGGCTGGTGAGGCAGGAGAGAGTATGCTCCCCGTTGTGCTAATTGCTCCTGCTGCACTCCGCCTTCACCTCAGGACCTCGGTCCCTCCGTGCTGCCAAGGTCTAGCAGGTCTGAAGCCCTTGGCCTCAGTTCCTGTTACTTTGCTCTCGGGTTACTCAAAAACTCAGCTGTCTTGGGTGGCTTTTGCAGAATTGCAACAGATGTCACCTGGCATGGTCTGGCTCCTGAAATGTGCATTTCGGAGTTCAGGCTGCCTCTTCTGCCTAATGTTTCCTTAGCCATCATTTGCAGCAGACTCACCCAAGTCCCTTGCAGGCCAGTCAGGGGCTTCCCCCGAGGCTGTGCAAGACTATTTGTGTCACTATCACAAATATTTGCACACAAATCACTTATATTAGCTTAAATGTTTTCTGTTTGCTAGAATTACTAACACTGAAAGTAAATTTCTGGGTACAGACTTCATCCCCGAAGTCTTTCAATATTTTTGGTTGTATTTTATCTGTAGGTACACACAGGCACTCCCTTATCGGTGCCATTGCATCAACAGCCCTTTACATTGAGGGATCCATACAGAATATTAGCAATATGACTGACATGCCTGAGAGCTGTGTAGGATCCTTACGCCTTCATTGCCAATAAGATGTGACAGGATACATCTAATGAATTACCTTTAAATTAGAAAGCAGTAAACAAGCAATTATTGGATTAGAGGAATATTAAAATTAGAAGAACGTTACCATCTTTTGATATCCTGTGGCACATTTTTACCAGCTAGGAAATGACACGGGTTGCTGCAGAGAGAGAGAGAGAGGGTCTCTAGAGAACTGTAATGATTTTCATCTGTGTGAAATAGATTTTTTTTTTAATGCTATTACTTAGTGTCTTATGTTTTAGATGATGCTGTAGCAGTTTTCTTTCCCTCCACCCCCCATCTAGTTTCATATTGATGTTTGATATATTTGTCTGAGTGACTTCAGTGCTTGTGGAAGGTAGAGGTTTGATGTACTCTGATAGCTAAAAAGCTCCTAATTACTGAAGAAAAACACGGGCAAAATGAAACAAGAGCCTTGGTGATAGATTTTAGTCCAATACTGAAGAGCTCTCTGCCTTGCCAGGGTGCAGAGATTGTCTGGGTTCATGCCATTTATTCCATGTCCCTTTTCCTCAGCTGCCTAGAAGGCTGCTCCAGTTCTGGTAATTCTGGGATATTATTTTAATTGCATAAAAAGTTTCACATTGACTTTACTGAGAGTCCTAAGAACTAGATTAAATTCACCGGTTCTCCTGGTCACACAGCTCAGGTGCAGGTATTACCTGGTATTGCCTTCCAGATGTGACTGCTCTGAATTAGATCTGAATTGGCAACCGGTTGCTGGTACTTGTCCTGATCTCCCCTTGCCAGTTTTTTATTAATTGAAGGCCAGCACCTGCTGTCCTCTCTCAGGCAAAGCTGCACAATTAAGGACTGGGCTGTGAGTGAAAAGGGCAGAATTTGGCCAGTACTCCTCAAATATTAGAAAAAAAAATGCACATAAAGAGGTAAACAGTAAAATATTTGATGAAAAACAGTTATTTGCAGGTTCAAAATAAAATTTCTTGTGAAATCTTAAAATTATTGTGTTTTTGTATGTCACCTTTGTTGGCCATTGCAAAAATATGCTCTCAATGCAGAACTAAACTTGAATTTGTGGGTGTAAAAATTGTTTTGTTTGGAATATCAATCTTTAATAACACTCTAAGGCCAATCTTTTATTGTTTTAAACTCACTATCACTATGAATATGGATCAACAAGATGCCTTGGAGTGCTAAGCCTCATTTCACTCTCCTGAGGAAAGCCTTGAGCATAGCATTTTGTCCTGGCTTTTGGAAGCACACTCAGAATAAAGATTTCTCCTATACAAATACTTTTCATCCAAGGTATTGGATTTCCCTTGTCTCACTCTCACAGTTTATGGCCCTGGGACTCCTTGCCCCTTCTCAAGGTCTAGTAGAACTCCTTCAGCATCTCTTTTTCCCTTTGAAAAATGTGATAACCGTCGCACAGGCGGTTGCTTTGAAGCCAGTGCCAGCCCTGCAGATCAGAGGAGCACAGCACACTTTCACCTGAGGTCAGGCAGCGTGAGCTGAGCTGCTTTGCAGTGGCAGAGCATCCTGAGTACTTGCAAGCAGTGGGGATTTCTCTCGGACTGTGCCACTGAAGCCTCTTTGCTATTCTGAAGAGGCTTCTAAGGAGGAACAAAGCACTGCGGATTTCACCAATTTTGCTCTATTTTGTGTTTTCCAGCAGTTATTTTGGGAAGGCTGTGAGCTGAAATGCTGATTTTCTTGGACTAGCTACAACTGTGCCAGAATAAAGCTCAAATGAAGGAAAGTAGTATTGGGTATCTCCGTGACTCCAAAGCTGACCTGTTGTTTTTATTGCCCCTTCTGTTGTGTTTCAATTTCAGTTACACTTTACAGGGAACAGCTATGGAATAAAAACTCTGGTAGGGTCAGGCCTTTCTCCCAGAAGGATATTTCCTTCTGCACAGCATCAGTACAAGTTTTCTTCCTCCCGCCTTTAAAGTAGGAGTTGTGTTACATGTGCTGTGAGATGTAACAAGGATAAATATATTAAGGGGCGGCAATCCCATCCTCAGTGTTATATGATGGTAAAAGATGGTTAAAGAACTTAATCCCCAACCCTTGATGCAGAGCTTTTGCCCCTTTTTGTTCTCCAGCCGCTTGCCAAGCACAACTCAGCCATGTGCTGCATCCTTCTGAGCTGAAGGACATGGTGTAACTGGAATCAGCCCGGACTTGCCAGTTCTGGAAGCAGTAAACCTTCTCCTTCTAAAGGAGGGAGCAGAACTTTGGGGCTTTAGCTCTTTAAGCCTTTGGAGGTTTTTTTTTCCTAGCCTGCAAGAAGCTGCAAACTAAACCAGAAGCATTTGAGTAATGCCTAGACATGGATAAACCAATTAACAGGAAATTCTTTCAGCTTTTTAAAACAAATTGCGAATTTCAGGTTCATATTTGCATAATTCAGGTTATTAATTCATGTGTTTGCATTTCCTAAACTGTGTGCCAAATTCCCATTTGGCGCAAGTTTGAGTGTTAATCTCAGAGTAAAGGGGAAAAGGTGGAAATTGAGTTGTTGTAGGAAGCACTGAAGGGTTAGCGATTTTTCTTTTCAACAAAATTAATTGAGCTTCTTTCTTTTCTGAGTCGTTTCAGTGTCACCTCAGGTATTCAGTGAGAAATTCAGAAACTCTTAATTGATAGGGTACCTAGTCTCTCCTATGTGCATGTCTGGGATTTATATATATTGCAAGTTAATAAAGCTTCCAGCACACATTCTGTGCATGTGTAATTAAGGAGTGACTGCCCCTCGATGTCATTTGCTGCGTTATGTAGATTCCAGTTGTGGGGATGATGGTATTTTATGTTGTCATATAAAAGCAGGAACATCCCTGCATGAGTGAATCTGTTTGAAGGACCAGGCTGTGGCTGGTTTAGTCTAGAGAGCAGTTACCCTCGGATTTCTTTGCTGCTTCCATTATTCAATGAGAATTATGTGTGTTTATGATAGTGGGATCAGCAAACAGAAGTGCATTGCAGATGCAGATATATTGTGAAGTACAGCGGTTTACATTAATGGGAAGGATTTATCTTGTTGCAGTGTTGAATTTATGATGCCAAGCTGTGATATTTTCCTGTTTCAAAAATGTTATATTGCAGCGAGCTGATATCAGGGTGATAAAATAAATGTTTCTTTTTTAATTCAAGCCACTGTAAGATGCTAATAACGTTGGAGACAGGAAGAAAAATGCCGTATTCCAGAAATTAATATAATGCATCTGTATTACAATTTCCTGGCAAAATTAACCTAGCTTAGACTCCAAAATGAAAGTTCTTGTTATGTTTAAAGTATTAAACAGGAGTGGTTGAGTTCTTTAATGGAAGTATGATTCTATGACACAAGTAGTGGGGTTAATATGCCCTGCTTAAATTAGTCTTTGGGACTGTGTTCGCTATAATTTACAAGGATATGTAGTGATAGGACAAGAGGGAATGGCTTTAAGCTGAAAGAGAGCAGGTTTACATTAGATACTAGGAAGCAATGTTTCACAGTGGGGTACTGAGGCCCTGGCACAGGTTGCCCAGAGAAGCTGTGGCTGCCCCATCCCTGGAAGTTTTCAAGGCCAGGTAGGACAGGGCTTGGAGTAACCCAGGATAGTGGAAGGTGTCCCTGCCTGTGGCAGGAGAGGTTGAAACTTTATGGTCCCTTTCAGCCCGTATTGTTCTATGATAATTCTGAAGAGAAAATAGAGAAACTCCGGTTGCTGGTGAGTGCTGCCCTCACTGGGCATCCAGGCAGCCCACACTCCTTGCTGGTTTACTTCCAATTTCCTGAAAAATGCTCAGCAGGGTTACCAGGAAGGGAGAAGGGTCATCTCTTCCCCTTTGCTGGTACCTCCTCTGGCCTTGCCAGGGACTGTGGCAGTGCCAGGGCTGTGCTCAGGATCTCCATTTGCTCTGTTCCTAGAAAACTTAAGAGAGTATGAAGGAAATCTTTGTGAGGAAAAGCTTTGCTTTGGGGCCACAGCACTGCTTCCTCCTCAAGGAAAACCAGGATGTAACACACACGTGGATTTAACACTGGTCAGATGGCATTGATGTTATGAGGCTAAACCTTTCTGTCTTTGTATATGTGCAGCTGTGCCTCACTCCATGAGCGTTTTACTGGTTTCACTGGAATTGCCCAAGCATGAATAGAGGCAGCTGTAAAAGCCTGATCCTGACTGTCTGGCAGGCTCATGTTGACTACATTACTATTTGTGCTGAGCACTGTCAGTTTAATGACTGTGAAGCACCATGGTTAGGAGTCAAGTGCTATAAAATTTTCCCCAAACACAGATCTACAGCAGTGAGTGGACCTGCACATAAAATAGGCCATTGAATCTGAAAAAAAAGATCAGTCATTTTGTGGAATATAGAAAGATTGTCATATGTGTGTATTCCTGTTACGTCACTCAGTTAAACAGTGCCCCTGAACCTTCGAGTTAATATCCATTATTTGGAAGCACATGGGAGAGTATTTGACATTGACTTGTTTAGCTGGAAGGTAGTACTGGAGTAACAGTTTAACTGTGGAAATACTTACCAGTTATAGGTGTATGGGCTTGACTTGGGCTGAAGGTGGAAAAAGCTAAATAACTAATTTAGTACTAAATTATTCCCATATTTTTGGTATGCTCCTAAAATGATTAATTCTGCTTTTGTTTAGTAATAGATCTGCTTCTGTTCAGGGACCATTGAAAGAACAAAATTTTCTTATATAAAATTGCTTTAAAACCCTGCACTGACTGTCTTATATTAAGAGACTACTGGGTAAAAGGGACTATCCTTCCTTTTCTCCACCAAATTGACATGGAAGGATGGATCTGAGGTGAAGTGGGACAGTTTCTGGCAGAATTGGTGTAACCTTCCGCCTGAGAAATGAATAGGTTCATTTAGTTCATTAAGTGTTAGAAATTAATTGGTATTGAGCTTATCCACATACTTAAGAGCATTTCCCTTCAGAACATCTCCTTCCTGTAGATGTTTCTAATGTATTTTTGTGGTATATATTTCAGTTTAACAGTAGAAGAATAGTCACAGGAGCCATAAGAATAATTACTGTTTATAACTCTGAAAAGGTTCAGCACTTTAAACACGATTACTCACCCTGCCAGTGTGCATCAATCATGAAATGCTCCAGGTGAAGTTTGCTCACAGGTTGCACCCCAGATGGGTTGTGTTTTTGGGTGGATGAACAGGTAGCTGCATTCACCCAGTATCTTTGCAGGCAGCTGTAAGAATGAGAAAGAAAAAAAAGATCATTGAAACAAAATTCTTGGGTTTTGCAAGTATTAAACATTCTTTTTTCCTGAACGTGTTCTTCAGCAATGAATAAACTGTTACTGTTAAGTCTTGCTTGGAAAGGTAGTGGAGACAGGCAGCTATTTGTAATTGGCATATATGGAATATGCTTAATTGTATTACAGCTAAAAATCTGATATACCTTCTGTGTTTTCCTCATGTAAGAGGAAAAATAAAGACTGAATAAAGCCAAATTGGTTTTATTTTAAATGCCTTTTTTTTCTCCCTACAGCAGAGGCATCTTCTGTTACAGTTAATGAGGATTGTTGTCTTTTGTTTAAATTCTTTGTTACAGACACTTAGAGCAAAAGGGCATTAATAATAAAAAGGCCTTCTTCTCTGGAATGTCTGTCTGATAGATAATAGCCTGTATGATTTCAAAATAATGCTGTAAAATAATTGGTTTTCAAAGAAATAATTTTGTATAACTAATTGGAGGGCAAAAGGAGAATCCGCATCCTCCAAATAAATGCAGTGTGTCTCTTTAAATAGTCAAACAATTTTGCCTGCTATTTTTCCATCCTCGAGACCAAAATAATATCAAATCTCATTCAGGTTGTACTTAAATATGACCAAACTGATAATTACATTATTACAGAGAAGGGCAGGGTAGCTGGAGGGTATGTACAAGGTGCATTAGTACCGCAAATAGAAGCTGATTTACTTATTGATAGTGGAGACACGTTTTAGTCACTTTATAGAATTAACAATTGATCAGCTTGTTAGGTTCTAGTTCTTCATAAGCACAGCATGTTTATTCATTATTGTCATTACATGGTGCAGGCAGCTGAGGTCATGATTAGTAAGGCAAAATCTAAAAAAAATTTCGACTTGCTTAAATACAACTTCTGCCATGGGCAGTTTTTGAGCAATGCACTCATTCTCCCTTCTCAGAAATAACTATAACATACACCTGCCCAGTTAATTTGCAATTCATTTACATTTTTCAGAGCCATCAGATTTATATATTTCCCAAATGCCATCGATTCAGGCTTGTAAAAGTACAATAAGATGGGCAACATAAAAGCATTACTTTCAAATTGCCTCGGTCACTGTAAATATCCACCAATCTATAGCATTGCAACTGATAAACGAAACATGCTGTTGGAGGAGAATGGAATGATGTTATTCCAATAAATGTATCCATGATTGTTTGTTACTAAGCATAAGTTATATTTTCTAAATCAGCATTGACTTAAGCTTGAGTAAACTCAATAGCAAAAATTCCCACAGAGGCTTCTCCTGCTGTATATGACTAATACAGTAAAGAAGATAAATAGTCATTTTTAAAACTTATTACACAGTAGGATTGAATGCAAGAGGAAACCATTTTACAAATCTGAAAGTTAAGGTCACCTTGAGAAGAAAAGGACACTTAAGATGACTAGAAAAGGTCTCTTTCCTCCAGAAATTGAGATTCAAAGTTTACTCTTTTTACGGTGTCTTTTATAAAGCTTTAGAATCCCAAGTGTAAAACCAGAGTCTGTTTTGATGTGCAAATATAACAAAACTGTGTAGTGGATAGGCATTTAGACACTTGCATCTAACCAGTGCTACAGACTAGCTTCCAGTCTCACAGTAATAAATAAAATACAGAATAATAAGTAATAAATAATAAAAAACAGAATATGAAGCTTTTTGATAGTGATGCTTATAATCCACTATTAGGGCTGAAATTTCTAAAACATTTCATTGGGCTATTATAATACTTTTCTACTTTTTCCTTTTTTATTTATAAATACATAAACCCCCACCCTAATTATGTATATTTCATCCATATAGAACAATATGAAGCCTTTGGTTCATAATTCAGACTTTTAGGAGTATGAAAATGTGCTCAGTGGCATTTTTGAAGGGCTTGCTAATAAAGTTAAAGAATTATTTTTCAGTCTTTTCGTAGATAGTGCTACTCCCTCGTTTGAGCTGTAGCAAATCAGGACAACATTGATTTTCTTTAAGAGATGAATAATGAAAGATCTACATTCTTAAATATGTAGATAAAGATAAGTAACTTAATTAAAAAATTATCAGTGGAAGGTAGTAAGATGAATTAACTGTTTTAATTTGTTGTATATGTCAATATGCTGCAACATAACCTGGAGTTTTACATAAAATCCATTTATGGTATCTTTTTCTTCAATTTTCAGTGTAATTTCATTGTGTCTTCAGTTGCTTATTCTTTTGAAAATTGCTCATGTATAGGGAAGGTTAAATTCTTGGAACTATCTGCCCTAACTTCAGCTTATGTAGGTGTTGACTCTGCAGATGTTTAATGTCCAGAGCAGCGCAGCCTGATGAAAATAGTTCTGCTCTGATCAATAGTGATGTTTACAGGCTCTGTCTCCAGTGGTGGAAATCAGGTTACGAGCATGATTGTTTTTCCAGTGACTGGCAAATTCTGCTCTTTGATCACATGTGCTATGAATATCTGAGCTGGCAAAATTCCAGGCTAAATTGCTTGCTATTTTTTGACTACCTTTACAAATTATACATGATAAAAAAGGGACGTCTCCAGGCATCCATCTTTCATCCAGAGCAGAGTTTAATATCGAGTAGTCATCATCGGGGTGCACAGTGTAGGGGAGGAGCTGTTAGGAGGAGCTGCTCGATTAAGATGTGGTAGCTGATCTTATTAAAGCAGGAGATAAACAGCCTTGTGCTGGGGGGCCCCTCTGTGTCTCACACTGGGGGTTGTTTTGGTCTCACATCAACGGAGCAAGCACCCACACCAGTTCCACTGGTGGATCCTCTGGTGGGAATAATTATTTGTATCATGCTGTGCCTTGAATAAAACTTTCACAAGTCTCATGCTTAAATTCTAAGTGACTCCCAAGTCGTTCTGGCTTTCAAGCCTGAATCTCAAATCTCAGTGCAGCAACAAATACATCATTTGACAAGCACGGCTGAGCTTCTGCTTCGGGTCCATGGGTCACTGCCTTTCTGTTGCAAACACCTTGTCTAGAGGCTGGTTTGAAGGTTTGGTTATTCCTGTTTTTTCTAGACATCTGTTACCTTTCCAGGGGAAGACAAAGATTTTCAGATTTACTTTCTCCTCACTAGACTCAAGGTTGTCCTGTTTGAAGTGGGTCAGCTGGGTGATGAGAGAAGGGGCATGTTGTAGGTAGACCATCCCTAAAATGGGAAGGGATTGAGGAGAGACTTAAAAAAAATCTCTGGGTAAGGTGTTGCTTGGTAGACAGGACGTGAGCTGAGCAGTCCCTTAGGATGCTTCAGTAGAACTTCCACGGGATGGTTTGACAATGCAGTGTGTGATTTGGGCAGGCAAATTCTACTCTTCCTACTCTACCCAGCAATGCCTTGGCAGACTGTGAAGTGTTGAGGATATGTTGGTGCTTCAGGCTTTACTTTGTCTTACCTTGTTTTGTTCTTGCTTCAGCTTTTGATTAAATACACTACTTGTGTCACTGAAATGAGTAGCAAACACTTGCTATGGATTTTGCTCCATCAGTAGTAATGGATGGGAATGTTTCTTGTCCAGAACAAGACTGTCAGAATTAAAGAAGTAAATAAGAGCCAAGAAAAATTAACTGCAAACCTGTCAAGACTAGTCTGTCTGTATTTTTATTACATGGTGCTCAGACGATCTTTCTGGGACACTTTTAAAAAAAAAATCCTGTTGCTTGTGCAAATTCAGCTGAAATTTACCCAGTCACAGCAGAGATGCTGTTACTGGTCCTTTGTGCCAAGGGAGCAATTTCTGGATTTTCCTTTTCATTCATAATTTTTGCTCCACACTGTACAACACCCAGACAGAATAGGGCTGTGGTTCTGTGTTTTTGGGACATGCAGCTCAGGAGATGAGTGGGGCAGAGCTCTCTGGTGGATAAAAGCTCCACGGGGTCCCAGATAACCTACAGCTGTGTCCAGACTGTGTCAGTGGAGCTTAAACCAGGCCTGAGCACTATTCAGAGAGCTCTGATATCTTACTCCTGAGTGGAGAACAGGAAGCTTCAGAAAGCAATACTTTCCAGTTAGGGCAACTGTCACAGGAATTATTAAATAAGAAATTTCTCATATTCTTGAAGAGCAGATGCTGAGACCTTCAGGTTAAAAAGGCAATAGATTATTTATGCTATACTGCTATTCTCAGGTAATAAATTGGATGGTGGTATTGCAAGCAGAGAAATTCTGGTACAATTGAGTAGTCAAATTTAAAAGGACAAAACTGTGGTTTAAGAAACCAACTGTCTTTGACTGGAGAGCAAAAATAATTTAAAATTATAAACCACACCCTCTATTGTCCATTTATTCTGTTTTACACAGCAGTGTCAGTATTCCAAGTGGATTCTTCTGTCTTTCTGACATACAGCTGCTATAAGATGCTTCATACTCACAAGTACCTGCTCAAAATCATACAATCTGAATGAAACTGAACAAATAAATACCCAAGTATTTATTCTATTTGCCCAAAGCCATCAACTTAGAAAAAAAGGCCGGGGAGAGTAAAATAGGGGTAGTTGCACTCTCTGAAAATGTCCTTTGGGTTTTGCTTGCCAAACAATCTCTGTGAGCAGAGGAATGAATTTTGACCATTGCCTGTGATTTTTTAATATATATACTTTTTTTAATTAGGGCTGCCATTTTACATTTAATTAGTGACCAATATTAAAGTAGAAGACTTAAATTCCTGCTCTGGTCCCTGAGATGTAGCACATTTTTAATGACAGCAGTTTTTAATCTAAACCAGTCCTGTGACTGTCTTTGCTAATGGCCTTCTTCCAGCCTTTGTGACTGCCTTGCTTATTGCCAGGCTCTGGACATGCTGTGTGCAAAAACCCTAGAATCTGAATCAGTGATGCAACCCCTCCACAGGCCTCTTAAAAGATGTATCTCACAGTGCAGCAAACTCAGGTGGGAACAGTTAAAGCAAGAGAGTTTCACTTTTGTGTTCCAGTTCATCAATCTTTAAAGAGACACTAGTAGGTCAAATGGGTCTAACACTGATCGATGTACAAGAAAAATCCCGTTTTAAAGTAATCACAATTCATCTCCAATGGGCAATTGAGAAAATAAAATAAAAAGATGCAGCCGCTGGGGTCCTGGTGGGGGAGAATTTAATTAGCTCAGCCCTCACACGCTCTTTAGGGAGTCGTCCCTGGGAATCCATAACCCAGAGTGATCGGGGTTTTGCAGCCCATTATGTTCTCATTCAGTTAGCTCTTACTGGGTTTGAGAACTCTGACTGGTGCCTGCCATGAGGAAGGGCATTCCTGCTTGGCTTGGAGGACACTTTCCCTGCATTGTGGCAACAACAAACCATGTCTGTCCCTCAGTCTTTTACTGAAGGCTGCTGACCATGTAACTGCACCTTAGGAACACACAGAGGACATTGCCTGGTCACCACCTGAAAGGCAAATGTCTGTTGGCAGCAGCACAACAGGACAGCAGCTGCTGTCTCAGGACCCTGCAAAGTGCTCAGGAATGATCTTGTTTGAGTTACTTGGGAGTTACAACCAGCATTCTACTAAGAGTATACATGGCAATGCAAGCAAGGCATGTTGAGGGTGTTTTAATGGGATTATTGGTTGAGAAAACTTCTGGAAAGTTGATTGTGAGATGAAGTGTCTATTCAGTTGCCTGTCTGAAACCACAAAAGGTAGTATCTGAGGCATACCATGCCTGCTGCTAATTCTAATATGATTGAAATTTGGAGGTTGATCTCTTTATTGTTGTGAAGTTTGAGTAGTGTTTCCCCCAGGACAGAAATTCACAGATCATTTACTCAAAAATGGAAAAAATGTGTATTGTGGGGATGTGAAAACCAAGGTTCTGTCACTTGTCAGAAATCAGAGAAATGGAAGACTCCTGAAATCCATTTCCTGGGGAAAAAGAAAAGATTCGGTAGGAATATCTGAGTGTCCACCCCAGGTGGCTGAAAATACTGGTTCTTATTCAGATGCCAATACCTGTAACATCATACAAGCTCAGGGAGCACGATCCAACCTCTGGCAAACAATATCTCGTTGCTAAAAGATTGAACTGAACATGTCACCAAGATAACTTTTATTTTTCTATGAATCTTGAGGGGGTTTTCTCGTAAAATATCAGTTACCTGGATGAAAATAATTGGAGAAAATTTTTCTTTTGTTTTCTAATTATTTTAAAGAAAGTTAATAGCTCTCTAGTGGTGATGAGAAGTTGATTAAAAGCTGATTGCTGTCTACCCTGAAAATAAACAATCAACAATTTGTTATTTTCAACAAATCTCACACCTTTAAGGCAATGATAATTGCCTTCAAGTGAGACAGAAAGAGTGGGGGAAATTTCATGCTATATTTCCAACCCTGAGCATTTCAAAGCATAATCAAAATTATACCACTTACCTTCCTCCCTGCTCCTCCCATCAGTCATGCACATGATCGTGAAGAGGCTTTTGCATGAATGAAGGGGCAATAGAAAAGCAAAACCGCATTCTAGGCAGATTGGGAAATGAAAGCCTAAAGTTCAGCCTTCTCTGAGCTTTGTGAAAAGAAAGATTATTATTATTTTTCCTTAAAAAAAAAATAAAGAAGAAAGTTTCTAACTTTAGCCATGAAGAGGCTGTTATTCATTCAAAGCCTGGCTGTGCTCATACTTCTGCCAGAGTAATTCTCTGAGCCTCCTGTACAAAATATGTTGTTACCTCAGCTGTGACAGGTGCTGGAAGGAGGACCTTCTGACAGTTTGGATGCCTGGGGGGGAAATCCCACACTAACACCTTCTCTTACTGTTTCTGAAGAGCAGTTACCAGCTTGCTGTGGCTGCTGCTCTCCTGTCCTGGTAGTGCAGTGCCACAAAGGTGTCTAGGACTGTTCTTACCAGTCCCTCATCATGTTTTGAGGTTTGTTTGCTCCCTTTTCATTTCAGCAGTAGCCAGAGCTCTACGTGGCTTCCTTGTGCCTGCAAAAGGATGAAAACAGCATCCAGCAGGTGATTAACCTGCTCTAAACCTTTCCTCCCCATCGATCAATATGTAACTCAGGTGGGGTCTCTTCCCCTGCCTCCCAACCATTCCCTTGATGCTCATACACGGGCTGCTGCCAAGCAGATCAGCTTCCCAGAGGAGTCAGGAAAGATGCTATACAAGCAGGAAACAGAGGGCTGAGAAAGGATGGGAAGGAGGTATGAAGAATTGGGCTGGAAGAAGAAAGGATGAAAGAAATTCTTCCTGGAGGTGAGGAGCAAAATGTAATTTGTGGTACTTCTGAAAGTCTCTTGTATCAGGGAATTCAGTCCCCGGTGGTGCTGGAAATGAAAATAGCTGAGAGTGTTACCTTCTGTATTCTCATTGGGATTTGGAATTTTTCTGGTCACAAGGAGAAAGACTGAACAAGACTGGGATCTCCTTTAAAGTGCAACCATTCAATGATTGTCCAAGTCTTCATGCTGTACAATTCCTTGCTAGCTTACAAGCAGTATTTTGCCTTCGTCATTCAATGATAGAGCACTTTTTACTTTTTGATTAACAGTTTCTGAACTGTTGGGTCAGGAATCCAGTTCTGGAATTCTCCTATTCAGTAGAGTAATGGTTTTCTAAAATAACTTGAGCAGCAGCCTGTGACAAGCAAAGAGTATTTGCTGACATTGAGTAGCAGGCTGATCCCTTTTCATCACAGCTGGGTTAAAGCTCTTTGGCCTGTGCCTCTCCCCTTCTGTGCAGGTTTTATTCTTTGCTGTTGCCACAAGAGATCCTGCATGGGAGAGAGTTTTAAACCAATCCCAAGATGTGTTATTTTGGTACCAAAATGGGAATCTAAAAAATGTTACCTTTCAATTTGTGACTGGTTACTCTACATACTGCCCTGAGCCTGACAGAGAGAGCAGAGACAGCACAGCACAAGGTACTTTGCTATTGGCTTATGTGGTGGATAATACAGGTGTTAAAAAAATGTATGTTCAGCCCATAATTACACTTCTGGAAATTTAGTGCTGTATTTATGAAGTGCTTTTCCTCAGAATCTTTTAATAATTAGATAATGAGTCCCAAGTGGAACAATTATCTCATATACCCAGACAGTTGGGATTCTTCATCAGCCAATCTGCATCCACTCCTCATAAGGCATGTTTGTGTTCTAAAAGCAAAACTGGCTATTCTGTGCTTTCCTCTTGGAGCATTTCAGGAATTGAAACAAAAGCAGAGACCAGGTTATATTGCTGACACAGAAGTGGACAGACACTGTTGTAGTCAGGGCCTAACACAGTTTAGGGCAGCATGAGTGGACATGCTGTCACTGTTTACTGTGAATGAGGTGGTTTAGGGAATAACAAGAGGATATAACATTCTAATGCAGTAGAACTGAAAGAACCAAATTTGGTTGTATAAGGACCCTGGAAACCACCAGAAATATATTTAAATACAACACACACTGACCCTGCCTGCATCGCTCAAGATAATCTGTGCAACAACTTCAGTGCTTTGCTACCTGGCAGGCAAAGTTTACAGTAGGGGAAAAAGTGTATTTGCTGTATCTGAGACAACCTGCTGGAGAGATTCCCTTCAAAGACATTTCTCCCCATGTTTTTCTGGTGTGCTGCCTGCTTTAGATGAGCACTGCTCTGCTTCTGGGAGGTCAGCTGGGAGTGGAGCTGGGCACTGTCTCTGCTCTGCCTCCTCTTTGAACAGGGTTGAAGCAATTCCTGTTCTCCCTTGAACACAGTGCCTGAAGCCTGCCCATCTCAGGCCTTGCACTGGGGGGTGAGGAAGACTGTGAGCTGCCATGAGGAACTGAAAGTACCTGCATAATCACAAGGAAAAATTCCTTCTGATAAAGACAGTTGAAAAGAGTTGAAATGCTGGGCTGTAATGAGATCTCCTGTGTTGGCTGTCCACATTGGTAAGTCTGTGCAACCTTAGAAGTGAAATCTTGATGGTGATACCTCCCTCTTCAGGAGTGTACCTTGGCAGAATTGTTCTTTATGGGGTGGTGATGAATAATAAATGATGCTGTATGGAGAAAAGGGTCTCTTCTGCCTGCATTTTACAGCCTGAATACCTGTACTTTACTGTCTGACCAGTCCTCTTGGGCTTGGTGGACCTTTTCCTGGAGGAAAAATGAAAACTCACTGTGCTTTGAAAGAGTAGATTCTAAAATGTTTTCCCCAAAATTCAGTTTCTAAATGAGATTCTATTTCACTCAGATGATTGTCTCATAGACAGAGATTATTCTTTTGGACTGCAAGTGATCAGTTGTGCCAGCATAACTCATATGCTTAATTTTCAAGACTAATTCTGCTATGCAAATACACTTGCAAGCTGTGAGTTCTGGTGGCCACAGGTCTCCAGAATGTACACTCGAGCTGGTGTATATAAATTATGATGTACTGTTTACTTGCCTGGAAAAGACCTGAACTAGCCCCATTTCAAACTCTTCCTTCTGCTGTGTGGGCTTGAGGTCTTGTGGCAGTCCTCTAGGTCTCACCTCCAGTCCCTTGCTTGAATTTGTTTTCTGATTCTGTGCACTGCTGTTGCTGCTTCTGTGTGACCTGAGCTCTACTGGATCAAATTTAGAGGCCACAAACTCTCACTTAAAATGAGTCCAACTGAAAAGCCTTTCCAACAGGTCATACACCCAAGTCACTGCTGTGATTCTGGCACTATTAAGTAGGGAAGGCTGTGGTGTCTGGAGCAGAGAATGAGGGTGACTGAAGTATATTTTACAGTCCTCTCAGTACCTCTTTTTAACGTGCCCACAACAGGAGGGTTTGTTCTCATCTTTAAAGGAGGTGGTGAGGACAGATACACCCTAGAGAACTCCAAATGCTGCTTAAGGTAGACTCAGCTCCCCCAAACACAGGGCACACAGGATGTCTGTCTGGCTGTGGATGGTTGGGCTGCTGGTGTGGTTGATACCTCGTGCTATGTAGTTATAGTAGCAGTTCAGTTCTCCCTTCGGAGGAGGCTGTGGGTTTTATTTCCTTTAGCTCTCATTGTATTGTTTTCTTTTTCTCTTCACCTCCCCCAGCTGCTCTTAAGTTAGATTTTGAAATATTCCTGTGGGAAGGGCCGACTAGTGGTGACAGACTGAGCTGCCACCAGCAGAGATTGGTGTCGTAAATGGAATGTGATGACATAATAAAGCAGTTCAGAAGGTGCATGTGGAGTGTGTTGGGAGTGTGCTGGGATCTGAGAGGTGCTGGGCACTGCTGCAGTTCCCCTGGGTGTTTCTGGATACCTGCCTGGCTTTCTCAAAAGCAAGGAAGCACATTTGTAACTTGCTGCCACCTTGCTTAGCTGATTTTCATGCTGTCTAAAGTGCCTTCTCACTTCAGTTTGCTGTATGGAGCTCGATGTGACAGGACCTCCCTCCCTCCCTCAAAGGCACCTGTAGGGAAGCAGAAAAGTGGATGTTGTCTCTGGGAGTAAAGGGTAGAGGAACTGGGCCCAAGGAAAATTTTACTTTCTTGCACTATGGGATTAGTCTTGTGCTACCTTCCAGTACCTGAAGGGAGCCTGCAAAAAAGATGGAGAGGGACTTTTTACAAGGGCATGTAGTGGCAGGACACAGGGGAAGGATTGAAACTAAAACAGGGAAGGTTTAGATTAGATATTAGGAAAAAATTCTTTACTGTGAGGCCAGTGAGGCCCTGGCACAGGTTGCTCAGAGAAACTGAGGCATCCCTGGAAGTGTCCAAGGCCACATTGGACAGGTCTTGGAACAACCTGGTCTAGTGGTAGATCCCTGCCCATGGCAGGGGGCTGGAACAAGATTGTCTTTAAGACCCCTTCCAACCTAAACCATTCTGTGATTCTCCTACATGGATAACTTTGTGTGCTTTCTCAGTTTGTGTGGTGCCTTCTTACCTGGTGTAACTCTCACTGGCGTGAGGAAGGACTGGCAGAACTGAGGCCTTCAGAGACCTGACATGTCCCTGTGGGATGTGCCAGCTGGGAAAACAACTGGAATGTATCAGGAGGTACAAACTGGAAGGTGCAGTGTTTATTGTGAGGTTAAATAGCTGTTGGAATAACTTGGCTGAGGTGGATTTATTGACACTTGAAGTTGTTGGATCAAGCTGAACTTTTGTGGCCCAAGGCAGAGATTTCTGGGTGAGGGTCGAGGGACTAAACTGGGAATCCAAGAGATGTTATTTCCCTGTATCAGCCCATTCCTGGTGGCTAATGGAGCGCCTTGAACGGTGCCCAGCCTCCGAGGGGAGACTGAGCGGAGGAAACGGGTGACAGCCACGTGTTACTGTGATTAATGACAAGCCCTGATTGTCCCGGACAGCCCGTGCTGGCGCAGGGAAGCGCTGCCAGGGAGCGGCTCCGCGGCGGGCGGGGAGAGCATCCCTGGGGACACGGGGGGCTCCGGCGGGGAACAATGACCGGGGTTCGGCGGAGCGCTTGTACGGATGAGATTTAATGAGATTTCCGAGTACTGACAAGAGCTGGAAGTGTTTAATAGCTCCGTTTTAAATTATTCATGTTCGGGCGGGGCCGGGCCATCGCTGTGCAGGAGCCGCCGAGGCGGAGAGCGGCCGCCAGGGGCCAGCATCGCCCCGCCGGTGGAGTCTGTGGATGGAACCGGGATAGCGACCCTGCATCCCGGGATAGCGACCCTACATCCTGGGATAATGGTCCTGCATCCCAGGACAATGATCCTCCATCCCGGGATAATGGTCCTGCATCCCGGGACAGAGGTCCTGCATCCCAGGATAGCAGTCCTGCATCCCTGGATAACAGTCATGCATCCCGGGACAGCGACCCTCCATCCCGGGATAACGGTACTACATCCCAGGATAGCGACCCTCCATCCTGGCAGAGCGAGTCACCTGCTCATGGCCCGAAAACGGCTGCAGGCTGAGGGGGAAAGTCATCACAGAGTGCTTTGGGATGGAAGGGACCTTAAAAAAGCATCCAGTTCCACCCTCTCAGTAGACTGGGTTGCTCCAAGCCCTGTCTAACCTGGCCTTGAGCACTTCCAGGGATGGGTCATCCACAGCTACATAACATCTAGTCTAAATCTCTCTTCTTTCAGTTTAAAATCATCCCTTCTTGTGCTGTTACTAGCTGCCTATGTAAAAAGTTGCTCTCCCTCTTTTTTTTCCCAGCCCCCTTCAAGGCCTATCATTGAATACCTACCCTGTTTATACTGGTTTAGTCCTGAAATGGAGCTCTGTGTTAGTCAGCCAGTTTGTAGTGGGGGGTATGACCAAGGAGGTGCTCACTCTGACTCTTCTCTGGATATTTTTGTCTCTAGTTCCCCTCAAACTCAAATAGCATCACTTCTCAAATACACACAGTGACAAGACTAGATCTCTTTTCCCCCCTTCTAAGAAATGGCAGATGTTGCTCTATTTTCTCTTGGTCCCTTATTCAGCAGGAGGTAAGAGTTTAGCCAGGCTGACATTGGGGTTAAACTCAGGCTGGCAAATTCCTCTGTACAGTACTGCTTTTCTTCTCACCCATTGCTTTACACAGAAGAGGAGTCTTTTGAGGGATGCACTGTTGTATTATAAGTGAGAAATTACTGAGAATGGAGAAATTAAGGTCTTTTAAATATTTAATGGCAGGAGGTTTTCTAAATTATTTAATAGCTTATTATAAAAGATTGCATAAAATGGTTTAGTAATTTATTCTTTACAGAAAGTAGCCTTAAGAAGCATTTTACAACATGTAAATATTGGTAGGAAATGCACCTAATTTAAAATGCTATCTTATTCCATCTGTCAAAGGAATTATAGGGAGCCTGTACAGTTTTCGAATAACTTTAGACCTTTATTGTTTCTGTTCTTGAAACAGTTCTCTGGCTTAGGGAAAGGCTGCTTATACTGATTTTACTGGAGTGCAGAGGCACAGAGAACAGGCTGTGCTGAGACTGAGGCACATCAGATCTGACCATTGCAATTCCCCTCAGATCCCAGAGCCCACAGTCTCTGTTTGAGCAAGCAGATGCCCTAAATATTGACAGAGGGGAGTTGTGCAGCCTCTGGGGTGACTCCTGTGCAAAGCAGGAGCTGTTCATGGCCAGCCCAGGTGTAAATACTGAGAGTGGAGCCCTTCCCCTCTCCCATTCCTTTTTCCTTCTTTTCCATAGCTTTACTGGAGGTGGGATTCAGTTGCCCATTGACTAGTCATGGTGTAAAAACAAAGGGGCAGCTCTGCTTTCCAAAGTAATGTAGTCCCCTGAGACGAGGCAGGGACCAGCAGTAAACCCACTGTTCACAAAATACATACACAAAACACGGCTTTGCCATGAAAAGCCTGGAATTCCTTTTACCCTTATTAACCAGGTGAGCCTCTTGCTTCTGTTCTGATCCGTCTCCTCTGTTGACATAAACCAGCTGAATTTTGTTTCAGGAGTTTGCTAATCTCCCCTCAAACAGCTCTATTTTAAAAAGAAATATCTCTTTCTGGAAGGCATCAGAAAGCCCCAAGATATGCTGGTGGCCGTATCATCTGTCACTTTTGTTGCTTCCATTTAATTAAAATGAGTTGGAATAATCAATACTTCCTTGTCTTTCTAGCAGTGTTTAACATGTGTTTACAGAACAGGTTACTCCAATGTTAATGTTTACCTGTAGGAGCATCTACACAGGGTTTTATTTTCCTCTCTAATAAAAATTATGGAACAGATAAGCACTAAAACCCAGGTTAGTGTATTGCAGTATTGATTTCTGAAAGAGCACTGTAAGAATATATTTATCTACCTGTAGTGTTATGAAATGGGTAAAAATTTACCACATAATCATTTCAGTCAGTCAATGCTACATCAAAGAGCCTGTTTGTTTGCTTGTTTTTAAATAGGCCTTCTGAGGCACAATGGTTTTTATTTTTATTTTTTGTTTTATGTGTGTTTGTGGAAGAAAGGATTAATACAGGATAGTAGTGCTTTGTCTTAAGACATCTCTTTTTCCACCTTTTGTTTTGATTAGAACTGCTGTGTTGTGATTTTGGCTCACCCTGAAACTCCACACTGGAAAGCGAAGAGAGAGTAAAACGTGATTAATTATAGACTGCTGGCCTGACACCTCTTTAATTCCAGCAATTACTCTATTTTCTCATGGCATTCTGAGCAAAAAGGAGCTGTTAAGGCCAGGCTGGATGGGGCTGTGAGCAACCTGGTCTTGTGGAAGGTGTCCCTGCCCATGGCAGGGGGTTGGAATGAGATGATCTTTAAGGTCCTTTCCATCTCAAACCATTCTGTGATTCTGTGGGTGTGTTGAGCCAGGGGCTTTTTCCTGTCCTGAGCTTCTGAGAAGTGTCTGCTTACATGTTTTTATCACCCCAGAGATGCTTTGCCCTCCAGTGTGGTGTTGTAATTTTGTGTTTCTTAAAAACAAATTTCTAATTGATCAATGGAAGAGTGAAATTAAAAGAGGGGCAGAGAAGATGAGAAAGGGTTGTTGTCATCCCTCTGTAGGTGAAGACCACATTATTATTACTCTCACAAATTGCTCTGTGTTGTGTTTTCAATAGCAGAAGGTCAAGTTGCGCCCAGGGATAGAAGTGAGAGGACAAATATAAACAACAAAAGCAAAGAGATTCGAATGTCTATAAAAGGGAGCGTTTGAGCTCGTTATTCTGTGGGATGTGTGTCAGTACTGCTGCAAAAGTGTCTCCATGTAGTGATTTCAAAGTGTAACTTCTGGGTATAGGTGGGCTGGGTGTGAGAGGTGATGCTGAAAGCAAGGAGAGACAGAAGTGTCAGAGGGGGTAACAATGCACTGATCACAGACATGCTCCTGTGGATGTGACCCCACAGACCCTCTGCCCCTAAGGCAGCCACGCTCCAGGGCCTTGGCCAAACCCTTATGAAGACAATGAAAGATTTTCTTCCCTTTTTCCTAATAATCTCTGGTTCATACAGTTGGAGGTTTCATGTAATCATGTGGAAATGCGTTTGCACTATGGTGAAGCCTTAGACCTTACAGCTTTCACAGCAGCTGGGTGGCGAGAGGGCACATGGTTATAAAGCCACAGAAAGCTGCACATTTCGTTTGTAATTCCTGGTACAGTGAACTCTGCCTTTAGTTAATGTGGTGATATTTCAGAGCTGCCTTATCATGATTTCTCTGCGTTCTTGAAAAGAAAAGAGCAATACAACTGCTGCCTTCTGCCCTGGATTGCACTGTAGATGGCACTGTGAAACAATGATTTTGGTTACAAGGATGTGTTTTACAGCACCGTTCCCGACGTTAATTGCAGTGCAATATGGCTTTCTTTCTAGGTCCCCAAAGTGAAGGAAGAATTCTGAAATGCAGAAAGTCTTATTTGCTGCCGCAAATGGGAATCTGGAATAACTATGAAAAACACACTGAAATAATTGTGTTTGACTGGAACAAAATTCTTACAAAGTCCCCAAGGTAAGAGCACTTTTTATCTTTCAAATGACACTGAAGATTCGCTGTTCTGGTGAGCAGCAATATCCACTTGAATCCAATAGAGAATGAAGGCTTGACATTTCTGGAAGCGGCAGCCCACTGACGCTGAAGGGCTCAGCACCCCTTCCTGCATCTGTCTGCCAAATTTCATTTTTCCCCTGCCTTTTCAAAGATCCTCTTGTATTTCTTTACATTAGCAGGCTGTAAACTTGAGTCCTGTCTACCTGCAAGGCAGGCTAAAGTCTGCAAGTGTATAATTTGAATGGTACTGGATGCTTTTAAGAGCCCTTCAGTTTGGATATAACTAAGCTGATGCTTTGTACTGATACACTTATTCCTGGACTTGAATATTCTTACACAGGAGTAAGGTTACCCTGTTACCCTGATGAACCCTGGTTCTGAAGTCCCTGTCCAACATCACAGCGTGGCTTCATTTTCTGGGAAAGCTTTTGAAATTATTTCAGCACACAAACATTTCCTCTGAGACCAGTTTTGCTCCTGCACTGGGAACAGGGGGAGCACCTCGTTCACCTAATTGCTGAAATAGCAGCTGTTGAGCATAAAGTGCATGATTTGAGGCTAAATACCTGTCCCTTCCACCAACTCCTACCAGTAATGGCACATTCAAAATGCTTGATCTGTGATATTTAATTCCATGGGTTAAATCCTGCTTTCAGTCACACCTCAGGAAACCTGTAGGAAGGTTTCTGCCTTCATTGTGATAACACAGAGTGACACCAGAGCTGGGGCCTCTGCTGATATTTGGATCAGATTCCAGTGTTTGCATTTAGAACAACAGATGGATGGGATTGCAAGATAAGCAGATGATGACATCCTATTTAGTGATAACTGGTGCATGAGCTGTGAGCTGTATGTTTTGCATGGAGAGAGCAAGAAAACTAAGATTGAATTCATCTCTCTCCTAAAGAAGATGAGGTTCAGCTACCTGGGAAAGAAATGGTACATTGACTTCAGAACTTACTAGGCAGTTTTCTTATGCTAATATTGGATCACCAGCAATAATAACATTTATGCTGGTTTCACAGTAACTCAAACCCATTAGCTGCAGTGGCATAATGTGGTTCAGCTGGATGCAAGAGGTGAATTAGGTTCAGCTGCTCCAGATAAACCTGGGAGTGCTCCATAAGAGAGCACTCATAGGGTGGGTAAGGACCAGTGATGTCTTTATCTTCTGAGCTTGAGGCGTGCTTGCAGAAGACTCCTGGATACAACCGTGAAAGACCCTCAGCATGTTCCTTCCTGTCCTGGTTCATTTGCATTCAGGGTGGCAACACCCTGGGCTTCAGACAGAGCACCTTCTTAAAGCTGAAAAAGGTACTATATTGTCAAATCAGTCCTTAAAATGTGACTTCTTTGTTTTCTGAGATTTGAAGTCATAGTGAGCTATTTATAAACAATATTTGTGTAACTTTTAAAAAAAAAGTTTATAGGCTGGAGTGATGTCTATGAGGACAGATGAAGGTGCTGGGGTTTGCACCAATGTATTTTTTTCTCAAGTATAAGACAGTATTTGTTGCTAAAATATATTTACATGCAGTAGGCTTTTGGTCTTTGAAGTTTTTCATATTAGTAAGTGCATTTGTGTTTTGTTTGGGCTTTATTAGGACTCACAATAAGAGAACAATATTGTTTTATGAAGTGTGGAACTGGAAATTATGCAAGCACTTTTAACTGAGAAAACATGGCCTCTGCTTTGGTTTCACCTGTAGGTGTTTATCAAATTTAAATAATATCCAAGTGATTTGCCTGACTGTGATAGTGGAGTTCTCTCAGGCATGAATTGTCTGGGCTTTGTTTTTGTTGTTTGTTTTTTAAACTAAAACCGTATTCAGCACTTGATTATTGGATTAACTGGATAGTCTCAGATATTTTAACGACATACAGATAAATTATTTAGAACATACTTGGCAGAATCAGAACTGGAATCCATAGGAGAAATAAGTTCCCAAAGGACTTTTTGGTGCAAATCAGCATGCTTGTGACAGGCTTGTCCAAATCCCACTATGCTGATTCACTCTAGACTAATGTCACTGCATATTTAGTTCAATTTATGCAAATCTATAAATTGCCTTTAATTAATTTGATGTATTCCTGCTTACAGAATTTGCTGAAAGTGAGGAACATGCTATCTGAGGGTTCAACTACATAATGCCCATTTATGTATCACACAAGTAATAAATCATCATAACTGAGTTTAAGAAGATGATTAGATTCCCTTTCTAGGTGATGAATGACACAACATAAGCTATTGAGGGATTTAATTGTAGGTATTTGCAGAAAAATTACTGAGGATTTGTGATCTTAGTTCTAACACAAAAACTAACAACACACACCTCCTTTAGACCAAGTGTTTTCTGAAATGCAGTTTTTAACACCCTGACAGAGAAGTGAGTCCTTGCTATTTGACAGAGGTGCTGGTTTCACAAGTGTTTAACTCTCAGCAAACCTACTGGAAAGGAAAGCTCACAGATGTGTTCTTGGGAGGCCCAGCACACTCACTTGACACTGAGAAGTGTTAAGTAAAAATGATGTTTTCTTTTCTATGACTGGGGCAAGTGCAGTTTAAAAATAGTAGCACAGCTTATAAATATGTATATTTAAATTTGAGTGTGGATGTATCTTAATAAAAACCAAACCAATCCAGCCCTTATCTCAGATTGCACTCATAATGTGTTGTTATAAATATGTGTTTGTGGGTAATGTGATGTGAGATAGACATTTTTTTGCTTCTTATTATGAGACATTCTTCGCAAAGAACTGATCCCAACTAAATCATGAGTATGATTTTGTCAGTGTTGCTTTGTAATAAGCCATATTGCTTATTCTTCAGCATCATCTCAGCTTTCCTTCCCCACATCATTTTTATGTTATTCCCTGCTCACGTTGTTCTTTCACTCAACTGCTTCCTTTTCTGCCTCCAGGATGAGATTCTGTGCCAAATCAATGCTTCTCTCTGACTGGCTCTTTCTGGTCTATGTGTTAATGGTCTGCTGTAAATTGTTGTCCGCCTCTAGCCACCATCCCCGGGGGCACACAGGTAGGAGCTTTTAAACTCATTATGTGCTACTGAGACCAATTAATACCACCTGCAGCATGTTAGGGCCCACTTTTTAGCAATGGATAATTGATGAGGCTGTTGACAGCATGTTATAATCAGTGTGATAGGTTAAAAACACAACACCAAGAAAAAAGATGAGTTATTGTAAATTTTCATGGCTTTTCTCTAGTAATTTTATGCACTGAAGCTTACCAGATGAGGGTGTGGTTTTTTCTTTTTTTTTTTTTTTTTGGCATGTCTTTGGGACTTGTTTGTGTCATTTTGCTTTATCCGTATCCATTTTTAAATGTATCTTTATCTTCTCCCTCTTAATCCTGTTGTTATCAACTGACTTTACAACAGTATCATTGGCTTTGGTGGGCAATAGATCAAAGCCTTCAGACTTGGGTTAGCCAGTTCTTTCACTGAGGAACACAATTTCTGAACTGTGCTTTAGATGAATTTGTGATATGCTCCTTCTTTTCTTAACTTGCATAGTGAGACAAACAGAAATATCCTGCATTTAGGGGGATGTACTATGGTAGTAGAGAATTATCTACAAGGCACAATGTGTTATCACATTAGAAATGACAGAAATAGCTCAGAACAAGCTGGGTTGGCTTCATGAAGAGATGCTACACTGGATCTTTGGAGTGACATCTCTCTGTTAGAACCATGCAGGCATATCAGCTTGAAAGCAGAAAGAGATACAGATGTACAGTGCTAATGCAAAGGTATTTGTGCAAGTGCTAAACAAAATGGGATAGCTGTGGCACTTTTGATCCCCGGAGAGAGAGGTAAGTTAGCAAAATACTACCCGTAAGCACTGCTTTTCAGGAGAGCCTGGGAGTTTGGCTGCAAAACCATGATGATGCCTGAATTCTCAGCACCACAGTCAACTTCATGCTGACTTGGGGATTTAGAAAGTGTTGCTCTTTGTGATGTAGTCTCATTCCTAAATTAGGTCGTAGAATCCATATGCAATGTTCTTAGCTCTGAGCCAGACTCTTGTGGGTCCAGGTCTAATGTTAGCATCCACTCCAGCTCAGTCCGAGGAAGTGGGGATGCATTTGTTAGAGGCTTCATCCTCCAGATGAGACAAACTATTGATCTCTTTCCTGGCTGCTTCCAGTGGTTGTCTGGGTAAGGGCTGAGGGCTCCTCATGTGCTCACCAAAATGTCCTCAGTCCTGGCAAGCAGGACTGACTGTCCTGCACAGAGATGCTGTGTCTGTATCTGTGAGTTCATAGCACATCAGCAGTGTGTGTGTCTGAGAGCTACAGAAACCACCTCCCTCCTTGCCTTACCCCACCACCACTCTGTGTTCCCAGGTGCTGTGCAACGCTCATGTGTTTGCCATAAAATGCAGTCACAGATGATGGGCAAAAGCCCAAAGGGTGATTCCAGAGAATGCAGTGTTGGAGGATGATCCATGTCACTGCTTTGCATGGATCTGTTATGGAAACTAGTTGAATTGCTTCAGTGAGGAAGGGGGTCTATGCACAATGACAAGGTAACTGGGCCCTCTTGACCTTTCATGTAAACAACTGCTGCTTAGCAAAGCATTTCAGAGCTGACTATGCAGAAAAACTTGGAAAACAGCCTTCTGCAGCTTTTGCCATTCAGGGAAGAGTCTTGTCAGAAGGAATGTTATTTCTGTCTTTTCAAGATGCACTTTGCATGTGTAGCTAAGGGAAATACCTATACTAAGGCAGTAGTGATCTTGTGGGCTTGTATGATAAACACTCATTATGTATTATGTAAATTATGACAGTATTTTTTACATAACATTTCAGAATGCTTGACTGCATACTTGTAATTGACACCAGGAATTCTTTCTATCGTATCAAAAAGGTACCATAAATCACAATCAGGCTGCTTGACTGCTAAGCTGGTTTGTGCACCATGATTTCTCTGGGAAGCCAAAGAAAGTTTTTCTTCTTTGTGACTGGTTTTGTCCAAATGTATTTTTCAAAGGGACATCCTTGAAACTGGAGCCTTCATGCATATTTTTAGACTATGGTGTCTTATTCTTCCCCAGATGTGAGTTTCCCTCCTACAGACACTGAAGTGATCCCCACCCCACTTTAGGATTCCTTGTGGTAAATGAAAGAGTCATCCAATTTTTGATTCTCCAACTCTGTGTCTGACCTGTGGCACCACAGAGCTTTTAGATGGCTTGAGGAGCTGTCCTCAAGGGGTCAGTGTTTCCCAGCCTTATCTTATCTCTGCTTTTTGACACAACCTAAACTGACCTTCTAAGGTATGATCACATGTGATGGAATCTAATAGGTGAGCAAGACGTTGCCTTGTTCATCAGGAAAGCAAATAATTCAGAGCTTTTAGTACAGTCTGTTTTGTGGAAAGCAAATAATTAGCCTCATTTGTTTAATAAAATTAGCATGTGCTTGGATGACAATCGTGATAAAATTTTTGCAGTCAATAGGCAGCATTAACACTTTTCAAAATGTCCTGAAGCATATAAGGGGGATGAATTCCAGCTTTGGGTTTGGCAAAGGCTTTGTCTGGTGTCTCTTAGGCCAAACATCTGCAGCCTGACAGTCCATGCTGAGGTGAGGTGCTGCTTGTGAGGCAGGAGGTGCCAAGCCCGGGATACTTTGAGGAACTATTTTTTGAAGAACATGTTGTGTCTGCTCCTGACAATCAGTGTGTTTCAAGTGGTGTACTTGACCTCGTCAGTGCTTTTGGGGGGGGAAAAAAAAAAAAGCATACTCTCTACAGCTAAGAAACTTTATTAACTGAGCAGACAATAGAATTGAAAAAGATGAAAAGTGGGGATTGACTTTCTTTTCAAAATACTGCCATTTTTAAGGAGCCTAATCTGGGAAAAGACAATTATTGACTTAGGTCAGGTTAGATGGTGCCTGAAAGAATGACATTCGACAGCTGTCTCTGCAATATTCAGACAGGGACAGGACTAGACCTTAAGGACCCAATAACCATCCTGTTTCTGAGAAGTGGGAGAGAGCACCATGGAGCAGTCCCTTTGACAAAGGGAGACTCTTAACTGTAATAAAGTGTAAGACAGATCTGGTTCTTTCTTTTGTTCTGTAAAATATTCACCACCATCAAATAACTGTTGGGGAGAAAGAGGCTATTCAATCCTGTCATTGCTTTGAAGAAGCTTGGATCTCAAGCCCAGCTTGGAGGCTGCAGCCTATTTTTCATTGAAACACTGTAATTGCTTTGACTGGCAGAGTTAACTAGGCAAAACGAGGGAAAAATATTCCTTCTTGTTACCATTGGTTGGTGAAGATGCTGGTTATGCAGGTTATTTTGGCAGCCTCCCTGTACATGTGTGTGGAGAAGACAAGTCAGAGTGCTCATCTGACTTTGTGGCTCTGAATTACCCTTCTGAAGAGTTTTTCTTTGGCACTGACAAAGTTAAGGGAAGCATAAACATCAACCTCATACAGCTATTTAAAATCATGCAGTCTTTCAGGCTCCTGGAGCAGCTAATACTGATATAATGATCAATTCCATGCTGTGCTGGATGAAGCAACATACATTTAGTACCAGAAAACATTTGTTTCCACGTCACTGCTGTAAGTCAGAATCCACAAATGAAGAAGAGTTGAAAAGACTCTTTGTCAGGTCACCTCACATGGGGATTGGACTTGCAGACCATCAGTTGATGCAGCCAGCTGAGCGGTTTCTGCCAGTGCAGCTTGGCTTTTTTGAGACTGCTTGTTTTATGTGATGCTGCTCATCTGAAGTGCTTCCTGCTACCTTCTGTTTGTTGAAAGGTCTAGATTTTTGCAAAGTCCATTATTATTAATAAGCCTAGAATCCATATATTTAACAAACATCTGTAGCTTAAGGCAGAGCCAACTTGGTGTCTTAGTTCATATTTCCCCTTTCTCTGTGATTTCAAGTGAAGAGTTCAGGGATATGGTTTGCTTGCTTACTGCAGCTGCAGGATGATGCAGATCATAGGAATAAATCACCGAGGGTGGGTGCACTGGGACAGGTTGGTCTTTCAGCCATCTGGAGGAATAAGTAGCAATTTTGTTTCCTGGAGTTTTCCCCTTGTTGCATTGCAGATGGTTTTATTTATGGGGTTATCAGAGGTTAAATGGGAGAAGTCTAAAAATGGCAGTGGCAAACAAATATCCCACCAAAACCAGTGACCCTTCTGAAACCTCGGGTAAATACACACTTCATGGCCCTCTGGTAGGTAATAAGGGAGGAATAGCAGCCCAGGATAGGTAGAAACTTGATGAGTTGTCAGTGTGAGGTGTGTTTTCAGTCAGTCAGGCACAAGGTGGAATGAAGAAATGAACTTCACAGTTCACCTGAGGGACGAGTAAGGGATTCAGAGGTGCTGTGGGACTGGGCTCAGGGGCTGAGTGGCAGGTGGGTGAATGTGGTTCTGGGAACATCCAGTGAAAGGTTGTTCCTTTATGCATGAAATAGCAGCTTATGTTGAGGAATGTGTCAGAGACACTGGGTTGGTCTGTGAGACCCTCTAAACCTGCTTTTTTTTTGCTGAGTGTGAACTATCACCATCAGCTGGAATTCAGACCTCTTGCTTTCGGGTGATCCTGTAGCAGACTGGATTATTCCTGTCAATTGCAGTTTTCCGCAACTTAAAGGACTTGTTTTTATTTTTTTCCTCTACTTTCAGGACTTTAGGGACAGATTCTGTCCCCATTGGACTCAGGGGAAAAATTCCTTTCTTGCACAAACTCCAGAATTTAATCTACTTAAGGGAGAGCTGCATGTCTGAAAAATGAAGCTTTGTATTAGAAATATTGCTGCTTTCAAGGAAACAGGGAAAACCCAGTCTTCTTGTTCTTCCCTTATTTTTGGGTTGGGACATCATTCTTCCTAGCAGTGCTGTCGGGTGGCCACGGGCTGGATTGCCAGTTCCACCAGAGGGCCCTGCAAGGCTGTGGAAGAGGCTCCAGCACGAAGCCACGGTGCTGATTTAAATCCCAACTCCTGCACTTTGCGAACTAGAATTATGAGTCCTTTGTATTTCAACGGGTCAGACATGGTTACTGCACAATAAGCTTTAGCCCTTTGTTCTATTTAACTCCTTTTATGTCTTAATGTTTTATTCAGTGTGCTATTTATGTGGTTTATTATCCAGCTTCTAAATATAGGGTAGTAGCTACGATATACAGCCCTGACTGTAATCTCTTCAAGTAGTAAGGTAGGGAAAGCAATTCAGTTGAGCAATAGGTTCCCTTTAAGACAAAAAAGAGAAGAATTCTCTGTGTGAATTTTCCTGGTATATTTGTTTTTGAGGGGAAGAAAAACCCCACATAAGAAATACTGATTATTTTTTTGTTTTTAAATCTTAAATTACAATTGGAACTTTTAATATATATGACACCTCAAAACAGTGTTGATTTAATCTTTTATGGGGTAAAATGTAGCCTCTGGTGTCATTTTCCACAAATGTGCACTGTAAGTGCATGTGATGTGATTGTATATGAAAAAATTTGTATAGTCCAGGGAGACAGGGCAGGGAAAATTACAGGCAAACGGGTGGATGTGCAGGTTTTTTCTATCATAGGTCATTGCTTCAAAAGTGCAGGGAAAAAGTTCTATAATAAAAAGATGGAGTCTCATTTAATGCAAATGGTCAAGCCCAGTGTATCAAGCTATAGGGCAGGAGGCTGAAACTGAGCTCTCCCCTTCAGTACCAAAGTGACCTTATTTTAAAGCCATTGGGGAAAACTTGTGAAAATACTGTCTTTATTTGTTTTAGTTGACAGCATCATTTTTTTTAATATAGCTGCCATCTTCAGTAATGATAATCTTTATATTCCATTGATCAAAATTTTAACCAGGAAAGCTTTCTTTACCTTTTGTCTTTTTTAAATGTACCCTTCCCAAACTTAGAATTTGTAATAGAAAAAAATATTGTGTTGCAAATGGATAGGCTTGTGCTCATGTGTGGTGAAAGAAATGGTTGGCTAAGTGTAAATCCACAAGTAGAATGGAAAACATCTTGTCCTCAAGGTTCCTTTATGTGAAGTGGTGCAACAAAAAGTGGAACGTGTTCAGTTCTGGGTTTACATGGAGGTCAACACGCTGAGTCCTTGGGAGGATGGATGCTTGAGTGATGAAGGCAATAGATTGAAATGTAAAGCACTTGCATTGAATTCTTTGCTCTGAAATGATTAAAAGACTTGCCTAAGATGAAGTCCTGACCCTACCGAACCAGGAGTTTGTGATTCTTCTGTGATTTAGTTTCCAGCCTACTCCGGATGTGTCATATGGTTTTTGGTCCCAGCAGAAAGGTTTGACTTCATAGTTATGATTTTATTAACACTTAAGCCAGTCATTCTTACAGAATTCATCATTCAGTGCTTTGCAAATCGCTGCCGTTTTGAGGGATGGAAAATGCTTTAGGGCCTGTTCTGCTATTGATCGACACGTCTGTGCTCACTGCCTGGGCTGTACTGCCACAGCCTCACAATTCCATTAGTTGTGATAGCAGCACAGAGCCTGTCCCAAACTTCGAGTTCCATTCTAATGGAATTGTAAGGCCTTTCATCCCAAAGGAGTGGCTGTGCAGGCTCGAATAGAAGTCCATGGAAATGAGTAGCAGCTTCTGTTGACTTGTTGATTTAGGCTCAGTGTCTGTTTTTGTTGGTGCTACCAGGCGAGGGGTGGTTCAGAGACAGACTGGAACATGCTTTGTCAAAGATTGGACTCAACAATCTCAGGCGTCTTTTCCAACGTAGTAGATTCTATGATTCTGTGCTGACCCTCTGTGTTGGTTTTCTTTTGCCTGGCTGTAGGTGAATACAAAATATTCACCCTGTATTTAAGAGCAGGAAATCAGCCGCCAAACTTGGCTGTAGCATCCAACGTGTCCCAGCTGTGCCCAGTTCACTCAGACCACATGAAGAAGTGCTCAGCTCTGCTCTTCTGCTAAGCATGGTGTTTTCCCCTGCCAGAGAACTTGCCCCTTGACTTAAACTTTATGGTGTTGACCTGTCTGGTTTCAAGGACATGTTTGAACAAGCATTTCTTCACGGAAATCAGAAAGTCTTTAGTTAATAATGGAAGAACCTGGAGATGGAATTTTTATTTTACTAACATTTCAGTGTTTTGTTGGCAGAACACCTCTGGATTGCTGCTGGTAACCCTTTTCAGTGTTTGGCAGCACTCTTGCATTCCTTCAGGAGAGTGACAACTGATAGCGGACAATGGATTCTAAATCAGGAGATTAAAGATGTCTTGTAGGGTTCAGCAAGGTAATCTCTCCTCATCAGACTCGAAATGGAAGCTGTAGCTGACATTCATTATCTTCCAGGATGGCAATCTTTAACAATACCTCCAGAAATGACAGAAGTTATGAGCAGAAAATTCTAGGATCAACAGTTCTATTGCTTAGTGTGTGACCTGTCTTTATTTATTTCCTTTCTTTATTTCCACCTTTTTTTTTTCCCCTGATGAACATCATCTATACACCTTGCAGCCAGTGATGATCACTACTCTTTTGATTTATGTTGTTATTTTAAGACATAATGAACACAAGTGTGAGGCAGGATTTCTCTTAGTGTTATTTACTGCTTGCATCTTCCTGATACCAGTTCTAGTTTATATCTGTGTTTCCTTAAAGTAGCATCTGAAGATGAGGTGAATATTTTGGAATAAACAGAATTCTTTTACTGCCCTTTTTTTGGCACAGAGACAAATTGTTGCAAATTAGCTGGTGTAGAATGGCAGGATCTGCATGTGTTAGCAGCTGTTTATAAGCTGTTGCATCATGTTGGATCTCTGTCTGATAACAAAAATGAAGTTGTAAGTAATTGTGAATCAAAATCTAAATGTATCAAGGTAGCCTTCAGTGTGCATCTTATTTTCAGGTTGGGTTAAAAAGCTTGGAGTGCCTCTTCTTCTATAGCTGCTTTTTTCCTTGGGAGTTTTCCTTCTGTATAGCAGGAAATTTGATAAGAAACATGCTGATCTTCCTGCTTCTTGCTGTCCCTGGATTGCCACTGAATGGGACACAAAGATGAGGAGGTTCAAGGACTCTAAGGTGGCATTAGCACAACTGGTTAGAGCATGAGTGACTTTGGGCAACTGACAGTGCTAAAGGGGAGAGGAACAGTCCCTCATTCGTGGCTATGACCTTTGTAAGGTACCAGAATGGATCCAGTGCTCTTCCTAATCCAGTGTGAAGTACAATGAAGGGCAAAGCCTCTTGAAACAGTGCGTAGAAATATCAGTTTTCCTTCTAAAGATGTATTTACAGCTCTTAATTCTACACTATGCAACACAGAATTGGAAAGTATCAAGGCTTTCTGACACGTTTCCCCCCTTCCCCCCCCACCCCCATTCCACTGATGTGTTGCTCTGGTGATTTATTAAGGGATATATTGAGGGACTGAACTGAAAGTTGTGGAACCAGATTATTGCATTTCATGAATGAGCAATAGTTGTGCAAACACTCACCCTGCCTCATTTTGGAATGAGGCAAAATAAATAACTTGTCCAAAGGAAGGGTGCCTATTGTCTTCTGACTTGCCATGTTGAGGAGATGTCCTCTTCAGAGGAGAGAAGCAGGAAGATCTTAAAAATGTATGCCAGCACTGGCATTTGCTGCTCTTAAGTTTTCTAAGACTGTCTTTAGAAAATATAATTTACTGAAAATATTAAAACCAAGTCAGAATATAATTATAAAAAGTGCAAATGATGTTGATTAGCATAACTCACCCCAGCATCATGACTGTCTGGCACATATCACGGATGTGCTAATGATTTCTGTTTGAGTCCTTTCAGCAGATGCTGGTATTCCTTTAACTGGGAAAAAACCAAACCAAGAAAACCCCTTCAAAAGAAATCAGTTAAAATGTCTCATCTAAAAGACTTTGAATACAGAAAGAGGTTCTTCCTGTTCTCTTTATGTACCTTGTTGGAGACAGTACTATTGGGTCACTGAGGAAAAATGTAACTGATAATCTTGTTTTCAGTGTTTCTAAATGCATCTTGCTTAAAAAGCAGCCTGATTGTTCGAAAATTGCCTTTTAGGACTGCCACTTGCTTGACTGTGTGTCCAAATGAGTTGTCCGGTTTTGGGAATGCCTGCTGTGATAATGGAGTTTAATAATTTACTTGCATTGAGTTAATGTTTCAGATTTTGTTCTACTTCCAAAGTCTCAGAAATGGAAAGGGAACATAGTAAAATCTACTATCAGAAATACGCTCAATTTTTGTTTGTTTTGTTTTTGTTTGAACTGTATAGGAAAAAGCTGCAGTTTGAATTTCAGTTGGAAATACTGTCATAGATCTGCTATTTTCCTCCTCCCACTATACACTATTGTTGCTGGAAATATAAAAAACCCTCACAACTTTGTGTTGACATCCTTTAGAAATGGAGGAAAATTGCTGCCCTCAGCAAAATGCAACTTACTGCAAGGGATGCCACAGTCCCCAAACAAGAAGCCAAGATAATTAGTCTGCAACTGACAAATAAGTCTGCTATGCTAATGTAATGAAACATCCTTTTATTAGACCGTATCACATGGTAGTTTGTGCCAAGCTAGAGAGAAAACGTGTCGTCTTCTGAGGGAACAAATGTAATCCAGCAGTGACTACGGAAAGCATTTTCCTGACCCTTCCCCAGTATCAAGGGATTTGGATTAACTGAATTCTGGATCAAAACCAAGACCTGAGTAGCGGTTTTTACAAAATAGTTTCTATTTTTCTTTCCTCTGTAGCAAGAACTGCATCAAAACAGCATTAAAAAGAACTATGGCTGCAGAATGACCAGTTTATCAGGGGGATAAAGGTGATTCAGCATTCTCTCTGTATTGCTTCTCAGAAAATCCAGAATGGTCTTTGCCCCAGATTTGGCAGTCTAAATATGATATATGTTGGAGTAACTCCTCTGGCAGCCAGAGTCTCCAAAATCAAAGCAATGCAAGGTGTTTTTCAACAACGTGAACTGCTTTACAAAAGAATTGTGATCACTCACATTGAACAGATGGGGGCTGAAACATGTGCCTGGTGAATGTTTCCATGTCTTGGGAGCAAATTGGATTCAATTGCAGAAGAGAGCCAGAGATCATATGTAGATTGCCTTGCCTGGAAATTGGTGGCTGGGCTACTACTTGTGCAAACAACACAGAACATACTTAAATACCATCATAGCTCTGTGCTGGCACCTACAGTGGAGGTATACAGCTGTCAGGGCTGACAGGTGACTGGTAAGCTCCTTCCTGAACTTACTTCCAATATTTCTTGCCCCAGAGTCTGTTAGCTGAGTTGGTCAGAAAGCAATGCAAAGGAATGGCGTTTATTCTTAGAGTTATTAGGCACGGAGGCACACCATCTATAACGCTGCTGCTTCCTTTGAGAGCGCACGCAGGATCAGTCTGGAAGTAAAAAGACAGCACAGAAAGAACCGTGCCTCGCCAATACAGCCTGTGGAGACTTTCCACTGTGCCTTTTGTGACCGGACTTGCCTATCGCGCATTGGCCTTTTTAGCCACCATCGCGCTTGTAGCAAACGTGGGGAGAGCCCTTCTCAAATCTTCGTTCGCGAAGCCCAGCCATGATGATATTAGGTTTTGCTCACTATATATTTTTTTTTTTTTACATGAAATATGACATGAACTTTCAGTCTGGGATCTGTTAGGTAATAAATAGTATTAGCAAGGTCATTCCTTGACCAAGGGAAAACTGCAAGTTGTGAAATGATGAATTCAGTCAGGGAACAAGTGATGGAAGGATGTCTGGTTTGTGGCAGACTCAGCAGATGGCTGTACTGAGACAATGTATGTTGCTAATTGCCACTGCTTTTATTATCAGCATGCCCACTAAGCACTGCTTTGCCACTTGCCTGTGGGATGGGTAGAGAAGTGGCATCCTCCTGTCTCAGGTGTGTGAGATGATGGTACAGTCAGTGTGTACCAGCTGGCTGATCCACATTTCATGCAGAAGTCAGTGCAAAGCAGTGGTGACACCAGAGTACCTGGAGTTGAGGGGGCAGCATGTACTGAGCACCAGCAGAGGAGGAGTCACTGATGTAATAACATACAATAAATAAAACATTAAACAAAGAATTGATTAATATAAAAATAAGTCTGTATGAAATACACAAGGCTAAACACTGGGCTTCAATAAGAGTGTGTGTAAAGAAGAGCATCCAGTTGCCAAGTGCTCTCTACGTTGATGAGAGCCACTTACTGTTTTTTGCATAAATCTGGTGACTTGAGCTATCTGCTTTGTGAAAGGAAGATAGCATAGGGCTGATTGATAGAGTGAAGGGGACATGACAATCTTCAAGGAAGAAGAAAGGCAGAAATCTCTTTCAGTGGAGACAGTATCTCATGATGTCATTGAGCACTTGATAAGCCAATTGAAATTCAAAAGTAACATTTAAATTACTGAGTGATGAATTGAGAGGGAGAGAAATAGGTCTATGCTAATGATTACATAACCTCTTGACTGGAATCAGAGATTAAATAATATGATACATTTTCAGTCAAGTCTGATCTCCTGTATCCAAACAAGTGTTAAAGCTTAAAATGCAGTAAAGCAGTACCCTGGTAGAAATGTGCAAAGGCTGGGATCATTTTTTATGTTAAGTGTTCTGCAAGTCTTGCCTATGCAGTGTTTGTGTGAGTGTGCAAGTTAGCAAAGTTTTAGTGCAACCCTTAACTTTTTTAACAGGTAAATAAATGGGCATCTTGTGCTTTGGTATAGAGGCAAATCTAGGACATCTGTTTACCGACAAAACATAACTAGCTTAAATTTGCCCTTCTGAAATTAAGCACTGAGCATCCTGGGCTGGGTGTCCTGCTCAGACAGAGCTGAGCTGAACATATGGCAGAAAATAAAGGCCAGGTACACTTGCAGGTTCTCTGTAAAAGCTGACTTGGTGCCTGGTGCAGTGTGTAGTGTGTGATCACAGGGCAGCTCCAAGTAATTTTACTGGAAATACAAAGGTATGAAAAATACAGACACAGAAACAAGAGTCAGTTTCATCAGCATCTCAGTCTCACAAAGCAGAGTGCTGATTGTGCAGCTGAACTGCCAAGGAAAGGTTTGTCTTTTCCTCTCTCTCAGTTCCAAGTCATCCCACTTCCCACTGCTTCCCTCTCATTCTCCTTGACTTAGAGGAGTTCTTGCCTATTGATGTTTTGCTGTAGAGTCCTATTAGCATCAGAAATTTATCTTCTTTATAAATTGCCCTGTAGAGTGTACCCTGACAATTTGAGTTGGCTTTAAATTGTTGTCACTGCCTCTGCTTCATCATCCACAAGTAATGATGTTGATAATGAAAATGTTATGCTATCATTTACAAATTCTGAGCCCCTCTGTTATCTGTAAGGAGATGCTAAGTAGATAGCAGAGCATCAGAGACTCATTTTGCTCTACCCATTTATATTCTGAGCTCCCAAGTACTGAAACAAAGCAGATATGGGCTTTTAAAGCCAGATTTAACAAGATATTTAGATACCTATCACAGCAGATTAGCAGCCAGTAGGATTTTTTTCAAATCTCTGTATGCAAGGTAGTTGTTGATCTTTGGTTTTAACTGCAATGAAGTGCCTACATTTGAAGACTTTAAATCTGTGCTGGTATAAGCTGAGATCCTGAATGTTATAAAGCTCTGTGTAACCACTCTTCTGTCAGCTCCAGCATCTTAAAACAGCTAAACAGCTGCAGGGATCGAAGCAGATCAGGTCCATGGAGTGATTTCACAGGCAGCGCCAGGAATGAGCAGGAGCTCAGGTGCCTATTTTGTCCTCACGCAGGAAGAGCAGACTGTTAGAACAACTTCATGTTCAGCACCTGCTTTATTTTACTTCCTCTGAAAACTTTTGTCTCGGGTGGCATTGACAGCAAGGTGCAGAATGAGCATCAATCTGACAGTGCCTCACCTCAGCCCTTGTTAGCCATCGAGCTTGGCTCAAGTGCTCTCTGCTCAGCCGCCCCACTGGATGGCAGCAGCAGAACACAGCCACACGTTGCTTTCCTGCAGAAGGAGCGGGACTGGCCAAGTTGGAACAAATTCTCCCAGCTCTTCATGTGACTTTCTCTCTACTTCTGTAATTTGCCTCTGTGTATCCAGGAGAGGCATAGCTTCCTCTTCTCAGTGTCCAGGAATGCGTGTTGCTGTTCCATGTGTTCAAAGAGCCGTGGCCAGGTCGCGCAGTCTGTAGGTGATGGACCTGGTGAGGGTCACACAGCAGCCACGACCAGCTCAGCTCGCTGATTTCAGGTAGAACTTCACCTGGGAAGGGAAATCAAACTGGGCATGAGCGTTTCCTTTCCAAGTTTTATTAGGCTCTATCAACAGCAATTAAAACAGGCAGGTATTTACTGCCAGATAGCACGGACAAATAATTTAATTTCCTACTGCTTAAAAAATGATCCTCATCTTATCAGGCCTTGTAATTAGGTTTGACCTTGAGCAGTCCCACATTCCTCATGTTACTTGAAGTAGTAACTGAGTTTTTGAGTCTCTTTAAAATGTAAATTATATTGCTTAAAATTTGTAACAACATCTTGTGTAGCATTGTACCTTTATAACACAGAGGTACATAATAACTAAATGTTTCATAACTAAATGTCATGATTTTATGCTGAGTGTTCAGACCCACAATAGAAAGTGCCAGCATTTAAATGGAATCCATCTCACCGTCAAGGCTAACAATCCAATAAGAAGAAAGTGTGGACAGTTCACCTCAGGGTCAGTACTGTATTTTTCAGCTATTTGTGTGTGGAGTCTGTACAGTAAGAGAAAAGAGATTTGTACAATTAAGGGGCTCTACAGCACGAAAGTCTCACAAAAATTAAAATTCTAGCGATGGTAACATTTTTGGGTATTTAGGTAGAGCCTGAACTTCAATCAACAGAACAGAGCTTTTTAATTTTTAAGCATCTGGTCTCCTGTAACTAGATGTTGAAAGTCAATGCTGGTTTGTTGTTTTTTTTTTTTTTTTTTTTTTTTTTTTTTTTTGTTTATTTTTAATTATTACTGGCTAATTAGTAAATACTGTAGCTGAAATGACAGCAAGATGTATGTTAGGAAATATCACACCCACTTTCCTTGGATGTGGTTCTAAGTTTGAGGAAATATATGTATTTACTAAGGGGCGAACATGGCATTAAGCAGGTACAATAAAAATAGTGCTGTTTACTGCAAGCGGGAAACAAGAGATCAAAACAGACTGTTTTCCCAGAGCAGCAGTACCTATAAATACTGTAGGAGTGACAACCTCTGACTGGATTATTAACAGTAATTCCATAGTAGTTCCTTTTGGATATGTAGAAGAAGACTTAATCCTAGCCACAGGTCTTAGTGATGGTGCTAGGCAAGGATATGGAGATAATAAAGAAAATTACTATATGGAGAAAAATGCAAGCTTGGAGCTGTACAGTCTTGACCTCTGTTACAGCCCTTAATCTTGGAGTGAAACAAGATTTTGGCAACTTGTTCACCTCTTTTTGAACTTGCTCGCAGATACAGTGGCACAAACCTGTTTCAAACTTATCAACACCAGCCATGTGCATTGGCTGAATGTATTATCTGCAGCAGGGCTATGGAAATTGGGGCTGTTTGATTTACAGGATTGTCCCGGCTGTTGAATTTATGTGGTTGTCTTGAAAGCCTAAAGGGGAAAAATTGCTTCAAAAGAGAATTTTTAAAAAATAACGAGATCCTTTAGTTAGGGTTAATTGTGCCATTCAGGAAAGGTAACTCATTAGCATTATTAATCTAGGTCTGTGATTGTCCCAGTGGGAATGTGCTGTGTCTGCTCCAGGTGACAGATGATGGAAGATCCATGAAGAGGACAGAACATCTCTAGTTGGACCCGTGAAATAATCTGTATGAAACTGGGGAGCTTTAAGGGAGTTTGGAAGTTTCAAGGGCACAGCACAAAAGTGTACTGGGATTTGCTTCTGTACATTCATTATGAAATGATACAGTGTAATCAAGAGATGATTTATGTAGTTGTAATAGTTGTATAAAAAGGTTCTTGTTAAGCATATCCTGATGTTGGTGTCTTATTCCATGTATTGGGATTAGCTATAGGTGATAAGAGCAATGCTTTGTTTTTTGTCCTAAGCAAGTTGTTTCTTCCTTCCTCCTCAATTATTCATTTCAGTTTGCTCTTGTATACTATGATACTTGTCAATCCAATAGTCCAGCATGTTCTGAATTAATTAGGAAATATTTCAGAGTAATTGGAACTGGGACTCTTGCAGAGAAGATGGCTGTGGATTACTGTGTTTAGTGAGACTCCTTAATTCACGTGCTTTCCTAAAGGAGAACCTGTGTGTTCATCTTGCCTTTCAAACATCTCTTAACCCTGAAGGACTAGAAGTATTAAGAGAGCAGGACATACATTATTTTAGAACCTCCCCAATAACTTTTGGAAACTCTTGGGCCAGCAGAAGCAGTTGTCAGTGCAGACTGTGATCCCAATACTGGGATCTCTCCCTCCAACAGAACCCTTGCTGTGTCCACTCACACTTGGTTTTGCTTCCTTTAGATTTTGATTATAAGACATTATCCACTTGAAATATCACCTACAAATGCTGAGCAGGAAAGGTCATTGTTTTCAGTACTTCTGGATCACCTTTAGACACTTTCTAGTCCTAACTGTGAAGTCTTTTATTAGCCACTCGTATTATATGAGCAGTGTCACTCCTCATCCTGAAATGACAGGGAAACACCAGTAGCAGCTCACTTATTGCATCTCTTTCATTTTATTTTGTGTTCAGTGCCAAAGTTATGAAGTACATTTAACAGGATCCCATAAATAATTGCAAACTGAGAACAGAATAATGATGGAAAGTAACTGGTTAGTCAGATCATATAACTGCAGTGCTTTGTGTTGCTAGAAAGGACTTACTCCATGTTGCTTGCAGAGTTGCTGTTTTGAACTGCCTTAAAACCTGGAGGATGTCTAATTTGAGAAGTTTTATGGATTTCTTTATGTAATAGTTCTCAGAAGCCTTGCCCCCAGTGACCTAATTATGTCACCTGAATGCTGCATGACTTTGTACTCAAGCAAGGCTGCCACAAGGCATGTGAGCTTTGTACTGAAAATTTGTTGTAAATTGGATTTCATCTCTTTTTCCCCGCCCTCTCCCCTCCCCCTCACTCACCTCCCCACCCCAACCCCCGTATAACCTGCTGACTCCCACATTTTACCTGAGGTTGGAAGCTGCACTGATTTTTATTTTAGTTTTGGTTTTGTTTGTGTTTTGGGGTCTTTTTTCCTTTCCAAAAGGCCAAGGATGCAATGATAAAACTCATTTGTCTTTTTAATCTGTACCTTGTAATTAGAGCTAAGAGGACCTGGAAAGAGATGCCAAGCAAGTAAGCTCTTTTCCTTTAAAAGCTCTCCGGGCACATAACTGAGTCTTGAGAGACCTTTAAAGGAAAGCACTAATGAAAATCCTGCAGAAAAGGAAAAATAAGCCAACAAAATTAAGACTTAAGTGTGCTATTTTTATTCAGGACTGAGGGTAAAAAAGACTGATACCCCCTGGGTTCATTCTCAGATAAAACATTTGAATTACTAATTATTTTTAAATGTTCTTTTTGTGTGGATGAGCTTCTGTCTTTGTTTCTGCCCTGCTGATTTCCTCAGTATTGAGATTTTAGGTGATTGAAGATAATGTTGATCTTATTGGAGGTTTTGGAATCGTTTTTCCTCAGCTTTGTTTGAAAATCAGGTTGTTTTTACCATGAGATCAGTAATTGTCATGAAGTTCTGTTTTTCTAGAGGGCAAAGCTCCAAAGCCTAAACCCTGGCTTATTTAATGGCTGGAAATTGAACGGCTGTGAAATTGAGGCACCTGGATCTCAGAAAGGGTTTAGAAATACCACACCTTTCACTCAGGCAGGGCACTGAGTTAGAAACAAAGTGCAGTCATTCCCATTCGTGTTTATAACCTCAGAGAAGGTGGTAGTGGCAAGAGGCTGAATGGCAAAGAGTTGAGGTGCCAGTGCTGGTCTCCTGGGAAGCTGAGGTAGATGTTTATCATTCCTTTGGGCAGGATTCTGTAGTTTTAAAGCAGCAGATCTCCAGTGGCAGAGCCACGCAGAGCTGTGTTTGTGCACAGACCTGCTGAAAGGGTTGCTCTAGCACAGCAGATTCTTTGTTTCTAGGAAACACATATGCAAAATTTTCTTTATTTGTTCTCTTCTGAGTGCATGTAACTCCATTAGCACAGTGAACTCCAAAACCTTCCTTCTGCCAGCTGATCCTCTGAGTCCCACCACTTCTGCTCTCAGTGGCTTTTCTCCTTAGTCTTAACAATCTTTGTTGTATAAATACCAGCTTGTAGAATCAAAATGATGACTCTGAACGTTGCTCTGAAACAGAGATATTGTAGAGATAACCTGTATTTTTCACTGGCGTGTTATGCTGCACATGAGAGGCACAGTTTTGCATTCCATGTATGAGAAGGAACAAACCTCATCAGGTGCTGCCATTTCTGAGGACAAAGGAGGACAAATGGTTTTGAATGTCTTTTGATAAACAAGATGCTCAGTTAAAATGAAACTCAAGCCCTTTTTCTCTCAGGCAAGTCTAGCTATTAGTCTTTTTAAAGAGGAAATGTCCAGGTGAATATATTTGATCTCAGCTGGCATTGCCTGAAACTGGATTATTCCCCCCTGCCTTCGTGGGGCTTTTCCCTCATCCCCCTCTTTTTGAATTGATGTAGAACACTGAAAAACTGGTTTTATCTCATAATTTAGAAACTACCCTTTATCCTTTGGGTTTTTCAAAGTAGTTTGGGTTAGTGCTTTGTTTTCAGTGGCTTAGTGAAGGCTGCTCTCTCTACTGTCTTAGCTGGAAGACAAGGATCCAAGTGATGTGTGAAGAGAGAGAAGGACCAATAGCAATTAGGACTTGTGAGCTGAATGGTAAATGGTGTTTGTTTTTTTTTTTTTTAAAATATTTCTAAAAATAAATTTTAGAAAATGAGCAATACCCCCACCATCAAGGGTGTTCTCAACTATACCTCTGACTTCAACGTATTAGTTTTCCAAGTGCTGTTAATAAAATCAATGGCCTGACTTTCTTTATGAGCTGTGCCTCGGTGCAGTCATGGCCCTGGTGCAAACACTATCATCTGGACGTTAGCAAGCAGCTGTAAACCTCTATTGCTTATTGCTCCCTGGTAGCTCTGTGCTATGATGCAGCTTGGCATGCAGATTTTTGAGTAAGGAGAGGCAATAGTTTTCAACATAAACAAGTCTGCTGGGTCACATTAACCTCCTTCAGTGCCTGTGTTAAATAATTAAAATAAACTAGGTAGTGTTTAACTATACGTATTTAGAGGCTTACTGGAGGAGCTTATTAGTTCAATATTCTAGCACAGTGTCTTAAACCTTCCTGAGCTCCAGGATCCCTTATTAAATATTTAGTGCAGATTGCTGAAAAAGTCAAGATTTACTTTATTTTTTAAAGGCAATTTCTACTCTCAGAATTCATTCACCCTTTAAAATACTGGCCATCTATAAATAGTACTTTTCTCAAGTTGTCATTTCTTGCCACCAAGGAGTATTTTTCATTTGTACCAATCTTAATAGTGCCCCAAGAATAAATACTTGCAGAAGGCTCTGTAATGCATCCTTGCTGTGTTCTGTAGAACCACCTCAAACACCTTTTTAAGCAATTCATTTGACAGCAACTCCTTTGGATAGAGAGAAGATGTGTGTCAGCTGCTGACTGTGCTTTGGAGACATCAATATTTCTCCTCTTCTGCTTCTAAAACTGTCAAAATGAAATTAGTTAATTGGTGAGTACTTTTGTATAGTTGCTGTGGGATAGTAATTATTGGTGACAAGAGCTGCTGGGTGTGCACTAATACAGAACAGCAAAACCTAAAATTTGAAAGTAGAAGGCATTATCCTGCATGACTATCATGACTAGTTATTTTGCCATAGTCTGACTTGCTATATATTCAAACCTTCAAGTTCAAGGACTTTTTGCCAGGAGAGAGAAGATTTTGCCTTGTACAGAGCAGAGTTTTATAAGACTTGCCACATAGCTAAGCAAAGGCAGTTTAGTGGATTAAAATAGCATCAGTGCTATCTGTAGTCTCTAGGGTGATGAGTTATAAGGAAGGCAAAGACCTCCAGGAAGGGATGTTGTTTCTGTGGAGTCTCTATCAGATGTTAGTGTGTAATAAACAAATAACAAATTGTTTCACCGAGTCTGTTCTCATTTTGCCTAATTGCCTGTCTTGGTTCAGAACCGGTGAAGACAAGACCTAAACCATGTCGTATTTACTTTTACACCCAAGGCCTGACTGCTCATTAAAATAAGCCAGGTTCTGTGTTTTCTCTCTGCCTGTAGCTGGAAACAGTCACAGGCTCTTCTTTCAAGATTTAATTCATCGCTTCCTGTGTTGTTGCATGGTCTGAGGTGGCAGCTGAGAAAGAGACTCTGCTCAGCTCCAGTAAAAGCATCAGCTTTGCAGTGGGAAGGTATCTGGGCAAGCCATTCACAGAATCCTGCAAACAAAGCTGTTTTCTGCTTCGAACGGCGAGTCCCCATAAATGGTCTGTGTGCCTTAAAACATAAACTACTTAATAATCCACCTCTATCCAAATTACTTAAAATCTGACAAAGATAATGGGTTAGACTGGCAGCATGTTGAGTCTCTAATATAGAATCCGTTCATCCCAGTAATTGCCATCCATTTCTCATCTGAAACTCACCTGTGCCTTAAGCAGTGAATCATGATCAGTCGTAACCCTGTTCTCATGGTACTAGGAAGGTGAGAAATTCTTTTAAAGAAGGTAGTCCCAGATTTGACAACATGCTTCATGCACAAATATATCTTTTTTTTCACTGCAGTATTTTCAGACTTTTATGGGGTCTAGATTAACAGATTTTGCCTCTTCTCTACTGGAACTTTTACTGACTTTGGACATGTAAAAAGTTAATTAAAAAAATTTACTCTGGTTTGAACAAACAGGAACATTAGAAGAAATAGAAATCTATTCTCTTACCCAGTTTCAATGTTTTTAAAATAACAATATATTACTGAAGTTCCTGATATGTCAATTATTCTAAATAAAAGGAAAAACAAGTTATGATTTTCAAGAGACTGCACCTTTTAATCTCAGAGTGTAAAATGCATTCCTGAAGGAGATGAATGGCTCTGTTTTTTCTAGACCATTGCAAGTAGATGTCAGGTTTGTTGCTGAATAACGTGTCTGATTTCATGTCTATTAGTTAAATTTAATGAGTACAAAGTGAAAAAGGAAATAATTCGCAGTAGGAAGGGAGCCGAGTTCTTCTTTTGACACACCCTGCTGTTCATTCGATTGTAAAAGATACCTACAGGTGGCAATTCAGTGCTCTCAGTGCCTTGCCTGTGTGAAAGAATCAATGTGAAGCCAGAGCACCTTGGGGAACAAACCCAGCCCACCTCCCAGGCTGAATAGGTTTTGAGAGGAGGGGAAAAAGGGCAGCCTTTGGAGCCAACAGGAGGGCGTTGGTGGTCTGAGATTTTTGCTATTGATATCTTGGGTACTTGACATTTGAGGCACTTCCAGCTAAAGCTCAGGAAAGGAGTGAAATTTATACTAAATACAGTGGTTAAGTCTTTCAGGTATGGAATTGCCGCAGTCAGGTTGGAAGCCACACTTGAAAGCCTCGCCAAGGTTTTCTGCTGGGATTTGTTTGCCGGCTGGGTTGATCAAAACACTGTGCTGAGCCTGAGTGGGCTTTGTGGAGAGGCAGCAGAGAAATCCTTGTGAGGACTGAAGGGGGAGCCTGTGGGAAAGATGTCGAGAGACTATTTACAAGGGCATGCAGTTGTAGGACAAGGGGGAATGGCTTCAAACTGACAGAGAGTAGCTTTGGATTGGATATTAGGAAAAAATTCTTTACTGTGAGGGTGGTGAGGCACAGGAAAATGTTGTCCAGAGAAATGGTGCATGCTCCATCCCTAGAAGTGTTCAAGGCCAGGCTGGATGGGGCTCTGAGCAACTTGGTCTAGTGGAAGATGTCCCTGCCCATGGCAGGGAGTTGGAATGAGATGGTGTTTAAGGTCCCTTCGAATCCAAACCATTCTATGATTCAATGATTCACACTTTGACTGTCTCATCCTCAGTCAATACAGAATGTGTGACTTGGAGACTCTCATGTGGCTGTTACTTGCCTTGAATTTTCATGGTACCTGGAGGAGTCTCATCTTTGTGAAGGTTTAATTGTTCAGCTCTTGTCTGTAGGATGTGTTAAAGTTAAAATGGTTCCTGAGGGGAGAAAGTGATGCTGGAATATGTCATTTAGTCACCCCATGTGTGTGTTCTGGTACTTGCTTTTTTAGGAAACTTGCATGGCAAATTTCCTTCAGTAAAAGCAGGTGATTTTAAGTGAAGTGTCAGGTGTTTATAACATCTGAAGGTCTAATTCTCTCTGGTGCTGGGCCTTGCAAACCAGCGCTCTGTATAACTTGGAGTTAGGAATACTCTACGTGTGGCCAGAGCAAATTATGAGCATGTTGACTGTCAGTGAACTGATGTAGTTTACTGTGTGTTTTTGAGTTGTGATTCAAGATCATTATTTTGCAGCTTCTCAGAGCACAGGGTGTTTGGAATATGATAATGAGAAACCTGCTTTCATGTTTGTAAGTGAACTCTTTTGAGGTTATGCTGCTGAAGTTGGGTACCTTCTCAGCTAAGGCTACTTCTAAAGTGTACACGTTTATGATAACCTCAGGGCATCTGCCACCAATTTCAGAATGAATTAAAATAGTGATACTTGGTACATCCTGCCTTATCACACCCAGTGATTCACAGCAGTATGTATCTTTTGCTGTTTTGTGTTTTAAACCAAATAACTTTTTTATATTAATTTTAGAATATTTTAAGTCTTCCACATTTTTTTGTCTCTCCCTTACCCTCTGCTCAAAAATAAAGGGAAATTTTGCCTTAGTTTCTATATTGCCATCTTTGTATTCTCAAAAGCAACTTGTTGGAAACTACAATGAAAATTATTACATATTTGACATGTAATACAGAAGTAAAAAGTAAATTGTTTTGTTAGGAGTATTTAAACAAAGTTTGCAGGCAATAAATCATATATAAAGTGACAAAAGGCTTTTGAAAAGCCATTTATTTTTCAACATTTTCATGCTGAATACCACCGTGTCTGTTCCCTAACAATAAAATTTTATAATATTTTTAAGCAAAACTCTTATTTTTATTAATGCAGAAGTGTAGGCCTTTTTATATTACAGAACTCAGACTATTTTATTAAATAAGCCAAGTCATGGCAGTCCAAGTGGGTGAATTATTTTCCTTAAAAGATCTGTTTGCCAAGGTAGAATTCAACTGGCCTATCCAGGACTGCTAATGTGCTGCCAGTTGAGTGATCTTTGTGGAAGTGATAGTCCAGAAACCAATCTGTTAATTATATTGTTTGATCTCAAATGGTCAGGTTTGCCTGCTCAGAAGGTGGATAGTCAGTATAAAGAAAGTCTTGTAAATTCTAATTCTCAAAAGAGGCACTTGTAAATAATTACGAGATGCAATCATGTAAGATCAGGAAGGCTTGATGGATTAGTAATGAGATAAAGAGCCTTTTACCCCAAGGTAGTTGTTCCTGATCCAGATTTGCCTGTTGGTGTTGGGAAGGGCCATCAGACAGGTACTTGGTTTGAAATTAGCTGGAGGTCTTGGGGCTGTTAGTGGGTACATATCCACCAAATAATGTGGATGTGGTTTTCTCTCCAGATGTCTCCTTCACTCTTATCTAGATAGGAGAGAGAACTTCTGCTGTTCCTTGTATTGTGCTGAGTGAGAAGAATGTGACTGTGGGCAGTGTCACTCTGCTGAGAGCTGCCTGCTGGGCAGTGATGATGCCACCGGACACGAGTCCTCTGCTGTGGGCACTGCAGGCAGTACAGGAGCTCACAGTTAAAGGAGAGACTGGTACAAGTTCATGTTCACAGGCTCAAAAGACAGTGTGAGGGAGGCAGTCCAACCACACACTGTGTCCTAGGAAGCTCTAAAAATAAGATGAGTTGAGCAGGTGTGGTGGAAGGGAAGTCTTTTTCCATGGCATGTCCAGCAAGTATCTTGTACAGACTGTGAAGGACCTCACAGCTTGCTATGTACAGTGGCACTCACACAGTTGTCACTGACTCCTGCTGTGATTCACTACAGACTAAACTGACCTTTTCTTGGGTTCTCAGGACCTTCAAGCGAGGAGTTTTGCAGAGCAATGTGCCTTTCCGCAGCTGCTGATGCTCTGTAGGACAGCTATCACAAACAGTGCCTGTTGGTTCTCCCTACCCTGTCCCTGGTGAGACACTGAGCTGAAGAAAGTGCCAGAGGAACACTATATGTAATCTCACAATGTCCCCGGATTTTCAAAGCTGATTGCCATTCTGACAATTTATCTTGCAAAATAGTCAATGTGCATTTTGAGATCAAGGAAAGCCAACCACACTAGCAGAAACTCTTTTCTAATGAGTTAGTCATTTGTAAAGGTAAAAAAAAAAAAAAAAAAATATAAAATATTTGAGATTTTTTTTTTCTGAGAATGTGATCAGAAGAAACTTGTTAAAATTTTCCAGTTTTTAATGTTGTGACCATTACAAATGTACAGACTGCAAGAGGAGAAAAATCCAGCTGTTTTAATTAGAGTGCCATCTTTGTGCAAAGCGTAGAACTGATGACGACTGTACCAGGTCACCTTTAAACTTCCTCAGCCAGGGGAGATGGTGGAGCACTACTGTTAAAGTCAATGGCTCTTGGGGGAGCCTAACCAGCACTGTGTAAGTTAATGGCATGCCCTCTCCTGCCACCTATGGCTGCTCCATTATCCTTGAAAGCAGCCATCAAATTTGCACAGCTTTAACAGGAACATCTGCTTCTCTCCCCTGGTTGTTTCCTTCACATCTGCAGTGGTTGTGACAGGGCACGTGCTCTTCTTCATTCACCCTCATTGCTCTGACCTTTCCTGTGGCTTGTTTTTTATGCTCTGCCTCCTTAATGACTATTCTAATTCATCTCTGCGTTTGCTGATGATCTCATTAGGGCCAAGGGAAAATTCACCAGGTGAGGAAGCCTGTTGTTTCCTGGTAAAAGTTTGTCAAATCTGACAAGCTGGCTGGGATACATTTGAGGCACAATTTCACTCCATTGTTTCTGCAGTTGTGACAAGTCTTCCTGATAGAAGAGCAATCCCTCTCTTCTGTGGTGAATGAAAGATGTACCCTTTTCTGCCTGACTTTTCTTCTTTTTTGTCCAACACCTAGAAAGGTATTGAAGTGTCTTCCTGCTATTTAAACATTGTATTTCCACTGATTTAACAGATTTCATTGCCATGGACATTTAAAAGCCCTTGGGAATTTGAGACTTCCCCTTCAATTCTACTGCCTTTGAGCCTCCACTCTAAATATGCTTTGTCAAGTGTCCTGGAGCAAAGCCAGTGTCTGTCTGGTTATCTGCAGGTGTAGGGACATGCTATTATTGCAGCTGCCACATTACAAAATAAATGTGCTGTTATTTGGGAGCAAATTCCCGTTCCACGGTAGAAAACCTCCTTCCAAATATAATAATCTGCAAGAGTCAAGAGCCTTCTTAGTCCTCTGAGTGATGACAGTGAGGATTGAACATGATCTGAGGATCAAACTGTCAGACTTCCTTCTGGAGTTGTAGTCTCTTTCTGTCAAAGTTATGACATGGTGTGGAGGGAGGCTTTTGATGTTGCTCTTCAGTTTGTTCCTCTTGCACAAATTACAGGGTACAGTGGCTTCTGTACCATTTTAAAGTTAATATATAACTTTTCACTTCAAGCTGAATGGCTTAATTAAAACAGAAAATGTATCTGATAATTGTTAAGGACTGTCACTTCTAATAAGAATGGAGGAAGAGTTGTATTCTTGGGTCCTTGGAAGGGGATGTGTGGGATGGGAAAAGACTGTTTTATCTGTAGTTCTTCCATTTCTGAGAAGGGTCTGTTAACACTCTGGTTTTACTGATTCATACAGCCTTTTCATGGCAACTCACGTTGTAACCCTGGGTGAAATATCTTTATTGTTGCTAGTCACCAAATGAAAAATGTTAAATTTGGGTAGAACAAGGCATATGCTGACTGTTAGAACACCTTTAGCTGTATAAGATCATAGGGTTAATAATATAAATAACATGGAGGAAATAAGCTGAAAGACCAGTGCAGGATGTATGTTGTGGCAGCAGCCACTTGTGCACGCACTCAGTTATTGAGCACACAGATCTCCAGATCTGGCTCTTTGAACTGCACCTCTCTGGGATTTTTCTTTGCAACTGAAATGTTAAAATTTTAGACTTGAACTTTTATTCTCAGGTAAAGAAGATTAAAAAGCAAAAGTTGAGAGGCTCAAGAGATCTGCAGAAGCTTGAAAAGAAAAAGAAGTATTAATGATGAAGCTTTGACAGAGAGTCATCACTATGAAATCAGAAATGTGCAGACCCTCAGCTTCTGAATTCTGACCTTTTAAAGAATGATTCTGTCATTAGCAGTTTAAGTCCAGGTCATGAGTTTAAATGTGGGCCTATAGGAAGCTGCTAGCAGGTTCTGATTCTCACTTTATTTCATTGTGACTATGTTTTATATATATTTATTGTCTCTTTCACTGTTACAGTGTAGCATAAAGTGGTGGCACTCTGCAATATTTTTCTATATATTATCATTCAACAATGCTGATAAAAAATATCTGTTGATATTCTGGAAACCTCACTTATGCTTTCCACTTATAGATATAGTAGTTAAAATAGATTAAGTTCAATTAGCTGTTCAGCCAGGTTGGATATAGTCTGCACATGCTGAAACCACTTAAAAGTCCTCATGCCACTCAGAATCAAAAATGCACTTGTGCAATTCAGTTTTATGACCTGTTACTGCTTAACTGGCAGCTGGATCTTGTACTTGGACTGCTGTGATACTTTCCTTGCCTATTCTGTTGGATAAGCCCAAGATAATTATTACAGCTGTATAAAACCTGATATAAAATGATACAATCATGGGAAACAATCAGTAGTGATCAAGACGGGGTTTTCTGGGGGTGAAAGACCAGCAGAGGAGCTGATGGCCTGGTGCCCAGTACTTGTCTGATTTCTTGCAACATTCCTCAAGATTTATTTTGCCTGATTTGCCTACTGCATGAGAATTTTTATCTCATTTCAGCAGTGAAATCTGTCATTCAAATTCAGTCTTATCTGCTGGTTCTGGTTTTTGCAAAAGACAATTCTTCCAGTAGCAACAAATGCTGCTGTATGGCTTCAATAAACACAGAGCAATTAGTGTGAAGAGATTCACTGCCAAAGCCAGTCTTCTAAATTAAGACTGTCAAAAGAACAACCAGAAGAACTTCTATAAGCCACAGCATTTAATGATGATAGTTGTCTGGATCTTTCTGGAGCAGATTCTCAAATGAAGGTTTAACTGATGAATAATTATTTATTTACCTATTTCTAAGTGCCAAATTCAAGCCCAGTTCTATTACTTTATAGTCCCATAAAAGTAATTTGATTTAAGGAGGGGAAACACATTTTTTGTATTAAGAAAATCAAACCCAGAAAAGCAGAAGTTCTTTGTACCTTGTAAACATGAGCTGTTTTGAGCACTACAATGGAACAGAGTACGCATTTCCTTTATTGCCCTCCCCAGTTTTACGGATTCTACTTGGACATGAGAAAAAAGATTCAATTTTCACTTGATATGAAGAGAATGCTTCTTTCCCAAACATCTACTTTGTCTTTTGCCAGCTTTCATTACTTAATCTGCAGAGCCTAATGGCTTAGATGACAATTAGTGTTTTGTATTCCCTAAACAAATATCATTCCTGTCTGATGAATGACCTTGAACTGGGTTAAAAATACCTCTGGTATTTAGTAGCTTATGAATGTTTGTTTTACAGAACTAACCCCAAAATGATCATTAGATATTTCAGGTGATGGAGGGGAGGAATGCTCAGAAAGGCACAGGGACTAATCTTCAAAATACATTTTGTTGCATGCATGAAACAGATTTAAAAGTTTTTATTTTTTCATTCCTGAAAGATTATGGTACTATTAAACACACTCGTGGCATGCCATAGATGAGCAGTAATAAGCTGTACAAGCACAGGTGTGATCTTGGGTGTAGAGGGGACAGTGAGTTCCTGGTGCCTGCAAGGGCTGTGTTAGTGACATCTTGGTCAGGATGGCTTCGTTATTGATGTGGGTGGGACACTCTTTCCCAGTCTGTGGTCCCAGGTATGTTAGTTTTGCTTTCTTGTGGCAAGAACAGCCCTGTTTTTAGAGGCCAACAGCTCTCACAATTGAGGCAGAAAATTTAATTTTTGCTTATAAACTGGTGAGTAACTGTAAGCCTGGCCTGTATGGATGTGTGTGTACCTGCTTTCTTCAGGCAAGCAGAAATCTCTCTAGAGAATAGTTTCATTCTTTTTCCCTTTCTCTCATGATAAATTTGTGAAGGAAGGAACAAATGAGAGAAAAAGAGTGGTCCGCATGTAATAGCAAGAGTGAATGTTAATGGGACACATGGGAAATACCTCTGTATTACAGAGCACAATGTTGCTCATTTGCTACAAGTTATGATTGAAAACCAAATCTTTCCTTTGTATTTTCTTCTCTGCCTCACCTAAAATAGCCACACAGTAGAAAGTTCCCCGCAGGAAATGATTAGCACTGCTCAACTCTGAGGTGCATTATGAGGTTTTAGGCTCTTAGATTTCATTTGTACAAGTGATATGTGTGCTTGAACCAGCATGAATATTGCTGCCCAGCTGAAAGGCAGTCCTTATTGATTGACTTCACCATAGCACCCTGGCAGGTAGAGACACTGATGTTTTAATTTGTTGTCGCTTCCAGGTCACCCTTCATCCACCTCTCCATTTGCAGCAGCTTTTCCCTCCTCCTTCCCCTATTTACAGCACCTTCTCAGCTGTTCTGATTTATTGACTGCTCAGATTTAATGCTTCATTCCTCGGAGAAGTCTCAGTGCTTGTGGCTGATCTAAGGTCACCTATGTTACTTATTCCAGGGGACTTCAATCTCCATATGGATGTGACCTCTGACACTCACCAAAGCATTCACTGTTACTTGGTTCCCTCCAGCTGTGTCAGCATGTTCTTCCACCTGCACTGAAGGGTCAGGCTTTTGATTTCATTAACTCTTTGTGTCTCATTATCAGGGTTTGAGGTCACTCACCTTTTTTCAAATATACAGCTTAGATCTGCTGTACCCCGAGGGTTTCTCTCTAATTAGTTACTTGTTTTGAGAATTGTTTTTTACCTGGGGTGTCAGTTCTCACCCTGCACAGGTTAAAGTGGTTCAGGGCTGGTTCTCTGGTTACCCAGTTAAAATGGTGATTGTGATTTTGCACACACCACATTCCTGGTTTTCACAGGTGATGAAGCACAAATGTCTTGATTGGAACAAAAGCTGTAACTTTATGGTCTGTGAGAAAGAAACTCTTTAGTTTGAAACCTGCCCATAGTGGAAGCATCAATCTCTATTCCTTCATCTGGAAGATCGTATCTTTCCTTGCTCTTTTTGGTCCAGATGTTGGCTCTAAGAATCACAGTACTGCTTTGTATTTGAGGGTTGTGAGAGTAATGGAGAGTGAACTGTGTTCCTTGATTCTTTTTTTTAAAGTTTATTTTATTTTGTTGTGTGTGTTACATCTACCTTTGCCTGCTGTTGTGGGCAGGTGATTATGGGGAGATATTTCTTGTCTGTTTATTCCTAGAGCAGTTGAACTGGGCTTTTGTGGCAGTTCTGGACTATCTCTGAGCGGTCCCTTACTGTCAACAAGTTTAAAAGTTAAACTTTAAAAGCAAAACTGGACTGATTTCTATATGCAGAAACAATTATGAGCATGTTTGTGTATATATAAAAATGCACTGTATATTCTTGAGGAAGAAGAACATCTAAGTCAGAACCTTGTGACATGAATGTGAAACTATGAAAAAAATCCAGTGGCCGGTGGAATGGTAATAGAGCAAAACTGTGATGAAATTCTCAGCCTAGAAGATGGTGTGTTAATTTTACCCCTCAATGACTTCTAGCTTCTGACCTTGAGAAGAGTTTTTTTTCCTTAGAAACACCCCACTACCCAAAAAATACCACCCTGTGAGCTGGATTGGATCTTGTAAATACATTTGGTAAATAATATGAAAAATGGAAAATATTATTTCCTTTAATATATGTGTTTTTCTAACAGTAGTTGCCTTTTGGTATGTGTTTCTGTGGGTTCATGTATTTGTAAGCAAAACCAACATGAAATGAAAGCAGAACAGAGGATGAACTGGCACGAAGCATTTTAGAGTGCTTTCCTTTTCCAGTACTGACTTCTAAACTCACTTGTTTCTCTAAAGTTGCCTGCAATATTTGGTTCCAAAGCTGTTTGTCTTCCCACTGACAGCCATCCTCTTACCCTTTAAATAAATTATGCAGTTGATTTTGTGCAGACCAAGCTTGTTGGTTTTGAGGCTTTCTGAGGAATGTGCTGAGCTGGGCTTGTATTGTCCTGCTCTCTAGATGTGCTGCTCTCCACAGCATAGTTGCTGTTTTTATCAGAGGTGGCAGCTTATGAAACAGAGATAAAAACTCCCTTTAAATCTACTTTTTCCTTATGTTTCTTGGCTAAGAAATTAGAAAAGGGGGAGGTTGCTCAGAATTTTTGATAGAGGCATGCTGTCTGCATGTATATTGCATTGAAACAGCACTCCTTGGGAGTGATTAGGATTAGTCACTGAGATGAAATGGATGTGGACAGAATTGGTTAGTGACCTTCTGAAAGCCTTCCTCTTTCTTTGATAAGTTCCTTGTAGTTTTGAAGTACATCACTATGATGTTCGATATTTTATTAACAATAATTGTATTTCCCTCTTCTCATTTGAGTATCTCAAACAGTTTTAGAATCTTTGAGTATCTGCCCTCTGACTTCTATGAAGAAAGTGAAAATAAGGTCTTTTTTAAATATGTTAGTTGAAAAAAAAAAGTATTAAAATGAGAACAGTTCAGTGCAGATACAACAGGTTTTGGTAAATCTAGGCAGGAATAGGCTGAGCTGATGGTTGGTTAAGATATTCTGTGAGCTTTCTTAAGTGTAAAAGCCACTCTGCAAATAGGAGTGCTTATCCTCTAGGTTACTGCACACTGGCTGAAACAGGGACCAAAAGCCACCACGTTAACCCCCAGCACTTGTTCAGCACCTGCTCACAGATGTGTGTGAATATTAAGAAATGCTTATGGTGTTCAGCAGGATGAAAAGTGTCAAGACGTGCATGAACAAGCAGGAGGCAATATTGATGAGAACATGTAGGAAGGGAAAGATTATTACAAGGGCAATCCAATTAATGCAAATGATGCATGCAGGTGTTTGTGGCTTCTTAGTTCCTTTGCTGTTGTGCTCCATGAGAGCTGGGCACTGGGGACAAGGGAGGAGAGCTCTGTCTTCCTTTGAGTGGCAGCAGTGCTTCCAAACCTCTGCACCCCACCCCTGCCAGCAGATGAAGAGGGGACACCTTTACCTGCCTGTGCAGCTGCAAAGCACAAATAAGTGACAGCAAAGCAGCTCCTAAACAAATGGTGCATTCATGAGGTAACTTAATCTTGGCTCCCGGTTCTTCAGAGCAGCGCTGCCACTGCTTTAAAATTCAAACAACATAATTGAAAGAGAGCCCCGGGTTTTTGGGGCTGTGTGCTCGGGGCCAACCTGTTTGATTGCTTTTGGTATTGGCTTAACAGGGCTCTTCACCTGAGGGAAGCAGAATTTGAGCTTGAAAACACATTCCTGCAGCTACATACATTGGAGCTGGATTTAGACTATCTTTATGATGTACCTTCTGGAAAAAAGACTTCTACTCTTATGTTGGCATCTGATATCAGCTGAATAATAGCTTCAATTAAAAAGAAGACCTGACCACTTGGTCTTTCAGATGAGATACATGGCAAATGCAAATCTGTGGTCTGGGCAGCTTAAAATGTTTGCTTTTTCTTCTCTTCCTCATAAAACCTCCCTCTCAAGAGGCAGTCCAGACTGTGCCATTGCTCTCCTGAAGTCAATAGACGATTTGTTGGTGACTCCAGTGAATGCAGGACCACCACAGCAGGAAACCCATGGACATTTTTCCTGTTTACTCCAAAGAGTTTTGACTCAGGCTGTAGAACTTATAACAGATAATTAGATAAATGTACTCTCTTAAATTAACAACCTTATTTTACAGAAATCTTTTTTTCTGTCAGAACCCTCTGCCACCTTGTTACGTCCAAGCATTGTCATGTGAGGTGTTTTGTGGAACAGTTATTTGGAATGAGGCGGGCAATTCACTTTTGTGTATTTGTTTTCCATATTGACTAACAGAGAAGCTGCTGTTTATCGTAATATAGATTAGGCCCTTGCATGAAAATTCAGTCTGCCAATAAACTTACTGCAATAGCTCTGTAAGGTACATTTAATGTTGTTTTGCCAGCTTTCTGTGAAGTGCATTTTTCTGCTGTAGCATGTGTTGCTTTAGGGTAGTGTAGCTTTTTCCTCAGGGAAAAAACCAAAAAACAACAACAACAACAAAAAAAATGTGTTTTTATATATATATTTTTTAACACGTGCACAAGTAGAAGACTAAATTTCCATTCCAAGGCTGAATATATGTAGTTTCTTGTTCATTGAGGTTGTTTGGCAACAAAAGTCAGGCAGCCAAGTAATTTCACAAGTATTTTAGCTTTACTTGAAATACATTGAAACCAAACCACACACAGGAAGGGATATGTCAATTCAACCTTTTAAAAGGCTCTGTGTGTGTGTATGTGTAAGAATGCTCTCCTTTCCCCCCCTCCTCTTTTTTTTTTTTCTTAGAAGCCTAAGTTGCATTACTTTTTTGAAAATTAAAATTTTCCACTTAATCAACTCATGAAATTTTCTACCCAAAAAATACAGTGATCTTAACCCCTCAATAAGATTTTGTTTATAAGAATATG
>VXBX01004936.1:133927-188796 GCA_013400415.1 Scytalopus superciliaris
CTTGCATGAAAATTCAGTCTGCCAATAAACTTACTGCAATAGCTCTGTAAGGTACATTTAATGTTGTTTTGCCAGCTTTCTGTGAAGTGCATTTTTCTGCTGTAGCATGTGTTGCTTTAAGGTAGTGTAGCTTTTTCCTCAGGGAAAAAAACAAAAAACAACAACAACAACAACAAAATCTGTTTTTATATATATATTTTTTAACACGTGCACAAGTAGAAGACTAAATTTCCATTCCAAGGCTGAATATATGTAGTTTCTTGTTCATTGAGGTTGTTTGGCAACAAAAGTCAGGCAGCCAAGTAATTTCACAAGTATTTTAGCTTTACTTGAAATACATTGAAACCAAACCACACACAGGAAGGGATATGTCAATTCAACCTTTTAAAAGGCTCTTTGTGTGTGTATGTGTAAGAATGCTCTCCTTTCCCCCCCTCCTCTTTTTTTTTTTTTTCTTAGAAGCCTAAGTTTCATTACTTTTTTGAAAATTAAAATTTTCCACTTAATCAACTCATGAAATTTTCTACCCAAAAAATACAGTGATCTTAACCCCTCAATAAGATTTTGTTTATAAGAATATGCCTGATATTAGTTAATAGCAGAATTTGTTAAAAAAACCCCACAACCCCAAACAACAAACCCAAAACAGGAGAAGGATGGAGTGAATACGAGACAGGATAATCCTCCAGGTTTGCCGCTTGGAGGATTGTCTGTTCCTTTCCCTTGCCTTTCTTTAGTCTGTGTTTTGATATCAACCACACCTACACCAATATCTGTACCATCATCTCTTCTCATATCAGGAGCCTGCATGGCTTTGATGGTGACTACTTTTATTATTCTCAGCCTTGTCACTCTGTCTAGCTCACTTATGAAATAACTCTCCCTCTTCTGTAGTGCTGTTAATTTACAAGGTGCTTTACAAACAGAGATAAGAGCCTTCCAAGGCTCTACTCTAAATAAGACAAGACAAATGCAAGATGAAGCACTTGAAGGCTGTTCAGGGAAGTGAGGACATGGAAATGACTTATGCAAAGAGGAGAGGAGTTTGTGGAGTGGAGTTCTGAGAAAGGGCTTTAGGCAGGACAGAGTAAGTTTGGCAGTGGAGGAAAATGGTCAGGTGCAAGGAGCAGTGAGGTAAGATGCGAAGGCAAGAGCAAGGAGAAGAGAGGAAGGGGAAAATAACCTCAGAGAAATATGGGACAGTGAATTGTGAGGAAATGCACTCGAGAGCAAAGCGGTAGGATAGAATATTTTTCACAGGTTTCTTCAGAATGGTCTAGGAGGGAAATTGAGAAATCCATGTAGTTTGGGTGTTTTTTTTACAAAACTTGACTATCTGTGACAACTTTCCAGCCTACCTTGTTCTTGTCTGCAATCAACAAGCAGTGCTTAGGTGGTGTTGTGTAGAAAGTTTCCCCTACTATTGAAGAGAAGTCTCTCTTGCATTAAATATTATCCTGTCTGTTGTGTTCATTTATGAAGGGAAAGAATTAAATATAAAACCGAATGGAAGACAAGAAACCAAAGGAAGGGAGAGCGTGTTTTATCTGCGTGTCTTGTCTTCATATCTAATTGACTGCTCCAGCCTCTTTTTCTCCCTGGGGCTTTGTAAAGGCCAGGGAAGATAGACTGAAAAATTGACTTAGGATGAACTAATCTCTATTAGTAAGAATAGGATAAACTTCTGGAATGAGCCAGATCCTACAAGATGCTTTGCTTCTTTGTCTTCCCGGGGCTTAAGCTGGCACTGGGGAGATTCAGTATCTTGCAGGAGTGTATGAAATATCTCATCCTTTATGTTTTGTTGTGCTCTCCATGGCTTACCTCTGCAATCCTCAGGGCAGCACCAGGTCAAGCAAGGGACATGCGAGGTGGTGGCCGTGCACCGTTGCTGCAATAAGAACCGCATTGAGGAGCGGTCCCAGACGGTGAAGTGTTCCTGCTTCCCGGGGCAGGTGGCTGGCACAACACGGGCCCAGCCCTCGTGCGTGGAAGGTAAGCACGCTCCTGCTGCATTAAGACTGTTTGAGAAGTTGAGTCTCCTTGATGTTTGACTTCCCCCCCACCACCACCTCTAAAGCATAATCCCTCCGTTTGTTAATTTTGGAAACATCTCTGTGCATTGATGATAATGAGTCTGTGCATAAATCTTGGTGTAATTAATCCTCTTAATATATGTACTCGTCCATTTCATGTCTGTGCCAATAAAACTCCTTAATATTTTCACACAAGACTTCTCCTTTAAAACTAGTCTGAAAACTGCATAAGCCAAGAAATTCAAGTTTATGGTGTTAACTCTTCCAGGTGTCTTAAGACATAGCAGCTTGGCTAAAAATACGCTAGATAGTAAATGCAACCCTAAGGCTGGGTATGCAGATAGTGCTTGGACATCTGATATTGAGGGCTGTTCTCTAGACCAAGATTTCACCATTTAATGTGCCTGCCTGGTGGGCTCTTATGCTGTAATGATGCCCCAAGTCTGTTCACTTTCGTGTGTTATAATCCCAAATATTTTAGAGTGTGGAGGGTAGAGCAAGCACACTCCTGTATGGGACACAGTGTCTGAGCTAGGACACCTGCCTGAGGAAGGAAAAATTCAACTCAGGTGCCTTAGTCTATCCCCTGTTTCATTAATTCATAAGTAAGGCCCTTCTGTTTTCATTCTTTTGCACATAAAATTGCAACCATTTCAGTTAAATATAAAACGGAAGCTTCAAAGTCCAATTTAAATCTAACAGTCAGAAATATTTGGTTTCAAACAAACTCTAAGTACGTGTGAGTCTGTTCTTTTTTTCTTTTAACCTATAATGAGGTTCTCAAAACAGATATTTAAGAAAGTAGATTTTTATTTTTTACTTTTTAGATGCTTAGTCTTTTCATGCCTTGTAATTCAAGAATACAATCAACTTTAACAGTGCCGTTTGTTAGGGAGTTTTCTTTTTACAGCAGAAATGCTTTTTACATATAACCAATAATAGAAGTCAGGCATTATTTTGAACTCATTTAAGGATGGCAAAGGTGCCGTTCTATGGCGGAAATACATAAATGCTGTAGAAGCTTGATTCTATCAATAGTTGCTGAAAGAATTTAGTAGCTGGTTTTCCTTCAAGTAAAGTTGAAATTAAATGCAACAAAGTATTATAAATGTAAGATTTTGATTTTTAAAGCAGAAGCCTTTGATTCCCCCTCAACCCTTAGGGTAATGCTTTAGAGGACTTCTCTGATTTTTACAGGCATCTGGGACTACAGTGAATTCTGCAGCACAGAAACTATAACTGTCTTTCCTTAGCCCCAGGATTAGATGTGTTTTCTCCCACTCTATACATATCCTTCGGTAGGCTTCTACACTGTGAGAGCCAGAAACAGTTTGTGTCTTGAATTTGCATATTACAGTCTGATACAGACATTTAACTTTCTTTTTCAGCACATTTTTCCTGAATGCAGGCCTGCTTAACCTGCCTCTAGTTTGCCCTGAGTTTAAAAGGGAGGATATACCCAAAGCACAGTTACTCTTCTAACCAAAAGTAAGATTTTTATAGAGCAATTGGCTTGGAGAAGTCTTTTATTTCCTTCGAACTTCAGGTGTTATCCAGTAGTAAAGATCATTTACATCAGGTCAGCAATAGTGTCTCTGCTGCTGGTCACGCACATAGTGGTGGGCACGTGTAGTTCCTACCTTGAATACCCAGCCCCACTTGCCCCAGCACACCACAGCTTGCCATTCCTCGTTCCTGCTCCACCTGAAGGATAATGGGGACTCTTCTCATCCCACATTCTCTTGTGCCTGTTTTCCTCTGTGCCAGGAGCCCTGTTGGGTGCTGCCATCTTCTCTAAGCTTTTTTTACTCCATCTTGTCCTCACCTTTCTGTCTGACTGGGAAATAAATCCCTAAGGTGCCAAAAGCAGAGCTCTCTGAGGAAGTTTTTCCTTGGCCTCTTTGCCCCATCTCTCCTCCCTTTTTCTCTCAGTGAATGCTACCATCCTCTGAGTTGCACCAGCTCAGCTGCATTTGGTAGGAAGGAAAGGAGAAAGAGGGGAAAATTCCCTGGCTTTTATTTCAGACCATGACACAAGTGGTTTTATTGGCTTGTTGGGTTTTTTTTCTTCTTGAAAGAACAGCCACACAAAACCAACCAAACAAGCTGACAGAAATCCTGCTGCTGCCCAGTGGTGCATTGATAGCAAGTCCTTAGCTCTGTGGAGCCGGTGAGCATTCCAAGGGAAAATCAGTCACTGGAATACACCTTTGGACAGCCAATAACAAGAGATTTGTCGCCCTGATCCTCATGAATCCAAGGAGGAGCCCAAATGTCTGGTTAAAGTTCATACTGGTTCATACATTTACTTCATAATGTTATAAGACTGAAGGATTAGTTTATAAAAGCCAAACTGCTATTCCAGAAGGCTATTTTTTCATAGTGCTTTTCACTTAGAGTAGGCTTAGAGTGAAAATGCAAAACAAAAGTAATTGAATGAACAGTTCAGCAATATCCTGATGTCAGATTGCCTGCTTGTTAACCGAAATTAAAGGTTGCAGAAGTACAAATATGCCTTAAAATTAAAAAGCAAAAACTACTTTACATGAAGTAGACTGCATTTTTTTGTTCATCTCTTTTGAGGCTGTTATCTTTTAAAGCATGCAATTCAACAGTTTGTGCACATAATAGCATAATGCAGACTAAATAAATCAACATTTTAAGCCACATTTTATTTTGAAATCCAATTTAGATTATGTAGGATTGGGAAGTGATATATTTCATAATAATTTTCAGGGATTTGATAAGTCCCATGAATGACACAAAACTCAGAAATGCATGCAGATGTTTACAGCTGTTTGGGAAGTGTATCTGTTGTCACCAGCAGTTTTACAAATTCATGACTACATTTGTAAAAATAACAGGCATGGTCTTATTAATAGAAATTGGCCTAAGGGTAGAAAATCAGTACACTTGCACAGTTAAGGTGTCCTACTGTAGTCTTTCAAAACATACTGCAAAACTGGAACTGCAAGTAGATTTTTAGATGATAATCTAATGCTTGCCAGTGGTTTCCACATTCTTACCTGCACTATTTGCTGACAGACCTCATGTGCTTATATGTCTGTGCAATTCCATTTTCTCACTCAGTGAAGGGAGAAACTGGCATTTCTTTGTCCAGCCTTGCATATGCATATCTGGGTTAAACAAGAAGCCTCAGCTTCATTCCACCTTACAGCAGGTACTTGACTGAAGCATGTAAATGAAGGAGGCAAGTGATTTTTGTAGTCAGTGGAGATGGAAAGGCACTTCCAGAGGTCAGTTCAAATGCTGGAGTCAGTCTCTGCCTGTCTTCAGTATTTGCATATGGCATTTACCCTTCTGAGGGCTGGAGAAGTTTTTTAGCTGCCTTTTTAGCTCGAACATAGTCTGTGTGATTCACTATTAAACACACATAATAATTGTTGGTGCTACCTTTTGAAACTAAACAATTGAACAGACAACCTCCCTGCTAAAATCAACAGCATTAAAAAAAAAAATACTGTTTCTCTTTCTAGCTTCCATTGTCCTACAGAAGTGGTGGTGTCACATGAACCCCTGTTTGGATGGAGAGGACTGTAAAGTACTACCAGACTATTCAGGTTGGTCTTGCAGCAGTGGAAATAAAGTCAAAACCACAAAGGCAAGTACAGAGATCGCCTATATTTAAAGGTGGCAATGTGCTGATGGCTCTTGCATAGGGCATTGCATCTGTGGGTGTGAGCACCAGTACAGGCCTCCTTGGTGTTTTGGAAAGCAGTGATTAATGTAATTATTCTCAGAGAGGGAAATACTGGGTCAGAATAGCCCCTTCACTCCTGGAGTCAAACTGAGAAAGGCCTGGCTTCAGTGGGCAAAGAAATGATTCCATTGTGACCAGTACTAGAGGGATAATCAAGTTCTAGGATCAATTCTTCAATTTGCAGGCTGTGTGGTACATGGCTCCAAGGTCTTCAACTTTAGGTGACACTGGTAAAATACCGTGCTACTGGAAAGCCCTTTTAACTTTTGAGATAGCAGCCTGGCTTGGGAGATGTTGAGTGATGGCAGTGGGAATTGTGTGACACCCAGCACTACTGGAAATCAGGTTTGTTCAGATAATTTGTAATTACAGTCCATCCTTTAGATGGCCTGTTTAATAATAATAATAAAAAACCCCAACAACCCTTTGCTATGCTGTCTTATTTCTTAATTAATAGCCATCAGAGAGTAAATACCATGTCCTCTGTCTGCTTAACAATTTAAAATGAGTTCAGTACATTGAAATTCAACAAGTCACAGCAAACTGCATGTCTAAATATATCATAAAAGAGGAGTCTTTAACAGGCAATAGCAAGGAGAGACATATGCTCAGCTTTTCCCTTTACAGCCCATTCTAACTGGGAATGAATGTTGTTGATTAGGTTACAGTCTGAGTTAATAAGCAAATACTGTCACCAAATGTTGTTTAATAATGGCTGTTGCAAGGAATGAAAACTGCACTAATTCCTGGGTGAAAAAGAACATTAGAAGGTTTGGGCAGCTGTGGTGTGATACTGGTGGTCTGAAGCTCAGCTGCAGACATTGCACAGTGTCAGGCTGGCTGAGAAAATCTAATGAGGCAGCCAGTCTGAAAACCTCTTCCTGTTTTGAAGCTCTAGAACCAGTGTGGGTAACTGCAGGCAGTTACTGCAAGACACAGATTACCCTCAGCCTTTACATTTTTTCACAGGCACTGGCTTTTCACTACTCTTATGTAGATAAGGGGTACTGTTGTAGCATCACACTGAAGGGGCAGGCTGGCAAAGTTTTAATTTTTTTTGCTGTTATGCACCAGAGATGATCTCATTACCATTTAAATTTGTAATCAATTTTTAAAGCTTTCTAAGACCCTGGGATCAGTGTTACTTGGGACAATGGCATCCACAGGTTAATTACACACTGAAAGAGGAAACGCCATTTAATCAGTTTTTAGTCCTCTGTCTTTTCATCATTCCATGAAAATAAGTAAAAATAATGTAACTTGAAGCATCTGAAGCATGGGAGACTGCTGATGTTACTCAGTATTTAGATGAATAGTTACTGGCTGAGTGGGACAGTTGAAATGTGAAAAGCTGAGGAGCTCATATCTTCCATCAGTTCCCCCAGGGAATGAAATAAAAACTTCTCTATGCTGAGTGTCTGATCAGTTTTGTGACACATCCAGACACTACAGAGCAGAGCTGACAAAGCTTTTCTCCCGGCAGTCTGCCTGTTCTCATCCATTTCCAGGGTGGGAAATGCAGCAGGACCCCTCCTCACTGTGTGCCCCGTGTGTGCATTAAGGCTTAAACACAGGTCCCTGCAGCCCCTGGCTGAGCGTGCATTTGGTTTGAAAGGGAAGAGACTGGGGGGTCCCATGGGAGAGGTGCTGTCTGGGAGAGATTTCTTCTGCAAGAACCATTTATGTGCTCTGCAGGCCACGTGCTGTCTGTTCCCTGGTTCCCTCCCATCCATAAGATGGACTGCTGAGAATGGGTAGCAGTTTGCATGAAAGGTCTTTTGGGATGTAAACTGTACACTTGTGCTGTAGGCATTGGCATCGAAAATGACGTGAAGTAAAATAAAATAGAAGGAGATTTCTATGAGATGTTGTGGCAAATTTATTAGTTGGTGGCTGCTTATTTATCTGCAGAACTCCCTTGTGCTATTGAATAACGGTATAGTTAACATTTATGTGGAGGTTCTGCTTCTCTGCACAGTGTAAAGGTGTGGCTGGGGCAAGTTCATTCATGATGTGTTATTTGTAGTGTTCCTTTGCAGCAACAAAATATGTGCTGTGATCCTGGTTTGGTCAATTCTGTGTAGGCAACTCTTTCCTCTTCTCTTACAGGTAACACGGTAGCCAAGACTAAACCTGTGGGTCACTACCAGAACTATGGCATGTGGAACTGTTCCTTGGCTGTTACACAGAGACCCTTTTTTGTCCTGATGTTATTGACTTAATTCTTTGAACTTGCAAAATGAGTCAGCAGAAAGGACTATGCTTCTCCCTTCATCTGTGGCTGCAGCTCCTGGACCTGGATTTTACTCTACACTGGTACATTATTTCACAAGATAAAAACCAAGGAGGTTTGGTTCTACCTGAAATGCACCTTGGATTCCCAAGGATCTGAGACCTGGCTGGAAGTCATGGCAGCACACACCTGAACTTCTGTGGTGCATCACGGACACTTGTAATGACACTAAGATATGTAAAATTGTTTTAAATGCGTTTAGGTCATGAATGTAATGAAGGGGATCATAGAAAGAAAAATGCTGATGTTAAAGGTCTTTTCAACCCAAATGATTCTATGGATTTGTCTGAGGTATTTTGCACATTCAGTACAACATAAAAATTCAAATCTGATCCTGGTGCTAAGTCAGTTGATGGGACCGTGTTAATAAATTATGTCAGTGTATTTTCAACTGTGATTTAGTAACTATCAAGGTTGTATGAAGGTGAAAAGATGGAATTTACAGAATCAGTAGCAATTATCGTAGGGCATACTTTGGTTATAGCTGTGCAATTAGATTTATTTCCTTAGATAGTTCTAGGTAGTTTAACTTTTACATTCATAAGTGGTGGCAGGAAAGCATGAGCAAGAGATAAAATTTGAAAGCAGGCATAGTTTTTCTTGTCCTAAAATAAATCTGTTCTCTAGGGGAATAGCAAAGTATACATATTCCTTGCCTCTTTGAATCTAGATATGGAAAAGAATTTAGCCATTAGCTAGAAATATTCATTCAGATGCCTCAAAAACAGGAAAGCGGGCTTGTACTGCGTAAGGAAGGCTTACTGGAAGGGGAGTAATTTGTTTGGATTTTCATAGCTTTGGTTATATCCTAATAGGTAACATACTTAAAATTCATAAGCAAAATTCTAGATAAAAGTGAATCTTCAATTTCAATTAGTTCTTGTTTAGAATGATTATAATAATTAAATGTCCAGTTCCTTGACAGACTGAATTTCCAAGTGGTTCCATTTTGAGACACATAATTGTTCCCTATTATTGTAGAGGCATTTCATGCTGTTTTCCTTATTTGCCCGCTACAGTTTTTTGCCATCAGTCTTCATAAATAGAACAGTGAGTAGAGGTGAAGCTGTAGCCAGTCTGTTCCCCATGACATCATTTTGTGCGTTGCAACCGACTGAAATGCAGTGATGCAGATGACTCTTGTGCAGATGAACTGCTGGTGACCCAGCAACTGAATTCATTGTTATGCTTTATGTAAATATTAGGGCAACAATACACATCTAATTTTTATAGAGAGAGAAAAGCAAAAAAAAAAAAAAAGTGTGTTGTACTAACTTAGGTCATTGTGCATAAGCTTTCTAGTGTGTGGGAAAGATCCCATCAGCAGTGGGAAGCTGTTCAGGGTAATAATTGTTAACTTCTCATTGCTGGAGTGAGTGGCTACATCCAGGCAGTGAATTCCACTGGAGTCAGCAGTGGAAAGATCTAGGCCTGTGCTTTTTGGTTTTGATTTCTCTGGTTTAGTTCATGTTCAATTATGTATTTGATTACAGCTGGGATCATAGTGGTCATTGTACTCGGTGATAAGCAAATGAGATTTTCTGCCCTGTGCTTGGACAGTTGAACTCTGCTTGCCCTAAAGAGCTCTACATTCCTAATATTTTTCCATTGTTTTGATTTTACTGATTAAATTTCAAAATTACCTTTACTATTTCTATAGTTTCTGTGCATATATATTCATGTTGTCATCAGGGAAGACCATTTTCATTTCTCATTCGTACAAGGTTGACCCATAACTGGAATTTATTTATTTATTTCAGTATTTGCTCTACAAAACCATTGCTGAGATGTTCTAATTGGTCAAATGAATTTTAGCGAAAAGACATGTTTTTTCTTTTTCTTTTTTTTTTTTTTAAAGATAAATACAAATAAAATAAGTTACTTTCCAGTGAATTTGTGGTGGAATTGAGAGCAGAACCAAAACTACTTATGTCTAATCAAGTTTTACCCCAAAGGGGTACAGTATATTACATGTCTTGCAATAGCCACTTGGAAGGTGGTTTAGCTGCCACTGAGGAAGGAACAACTAAAACATAAACTTGAGCCCAAATGAATGATTTGCCTTCCTAGATCCTCAGTCCATGACAGAGATTTTATATTCCTAGAGAAGCTTTGTTCCAGAGGATCTTGGGTTGATTTACAGCTTTTCCTGGCTCATTGCACAAATGCTGTAATGTGTGCCTGTTTCTTTTTGGAGGATTGCTGCTTTGTCTAATGGTGTTTGGTATCTGACACCAGCACTGCTCTTCTGCTGAGTGACAGCGAAATCCAAGTCTTTGCCAGCAGCTCTGTTGGTGGAAGGGATCAGCGCCCCAGATTCTTGGTGTCTTCTCTCTGGAAATGGTTTGTGTTTATCCACTTGTTCTAGACGAGCAGTTTTGGTAAGCAACATGTTTGCCATCTCTTAGAAACCTCAGTTTGCATCCCACTGTTGAGCTTCTGTGGGGGTTAAATCTGTGGGTCATCATGTCCAGGCTTTTGTTTGGACAGACACTGTCCTATTCTGGCTCAGAGAGTAATCCTCTTGGTCTAAAAGTGACAACATTTTGCTGTACGATTTCAAACACAGATTATTGCAGACATTCACTTCTCTGATGATATATTATCTTAATAATCAAGTTGAACTGATTCATATCTTGATTATACCTGTATCTTCTTAACTGTGTTCTTTTCATCCCTCATTTTGGTGACCCTGATGTATTTCCTTTCACCCAGGAGACTTTTCAGTAGGCATGAAATAACCACGGTCTCTTCATCAATATTTTCCCCCCCTCTGGCTGTCTTTGCAGGTCTCTTTGCATCCCTTGCAGCTCAGGTGAATCTTTTCTTGTGAGTGTATTCTGAGAATGATGCACTTTATTTGACATCTGCCATTGCTGGTTTTCTGGAGTGTCATTAGCGCTTCCCTGTCTCTGCTGTAAATACCTCACTTTCCACAGCCTGTGTCACTTTTGCCTTTCATTGCTGCATCATGCCAGCAATTCCCAGCCAGCAAGGGTTTGACTGATATCCCAGGCTGGTTTTTCTCAGCTCACACATTCTTGCTGATAGCACCTGTTCTTACTGATCCCAACTCAAAAGTGGCCTTGAAGTTTGTGCTGCTGAGTGTCAGCCATGGTTACTCTCCCAGGCTGAGGGCAGGAGGTGCAGCCTGTTCCCTGTGCCGAGGTTTTCCATGTGCCTCTTTGAGAGGCTGTAGTTGAATGTTTCCAGGACTGACTGGTGTGGATCTCCATCCTGTCATGCTGTGCCACTGTTCCCTCTTCAGCCATTTCCATATGACCATCCTTACCTTCTCCAATTAGATAAAGAAATATCTCTGATATCAAAATAAATGCTTTGATATATAGGTTAAACTAGACACATGGAATTTTATTTATCTAGAAATTAAATTATCTTAATAGAAATCCCTGAAAGGCTTCTCTTGTATCTTACATCTCCGTAAAACCCACAATAGATTTTATTCCATTTCCCATTTACCTCTGTTATCTTCAAGGATTTTTTTTTTTCTTAGAATATGGATCTAAAGAGAGTGAATAACTTTTTTTACATTCCCTGTAAATTTTCTCAAGGGTTAGTTTACAACAAACCCACAACAATGGCTTTGAAGACTCATAATGTGCTGGCAGACAGAAAAGACCCTGAGGTGAGGTAAGAGAACAGTTAAGAGTTCTGTCATAACAATGGGTACTTCTGTACCTATTGAAATAGAGATGATCCTGTAACAAACGTTTAGCTATTTAGGATAAATTAATGTCTCTAAACAACAGTAATGTCATTTAAAGGACTGATTTTTGCAGCACAGTGTCCCCCAGCAATGCATTGTGGTAATAACTCTGGGCAGACTTAGAATGGATCTGCTCACCTTGGAATTTGGAATATGTTGGTTTTATTCAGTTCAGAAGGACAGTTTTTTGGAGTTCATGGCTGCAGGAATTCTCATTGCATGAAAACAAGTATGTACTGCTTTCTCCTTCAGTTAACTTAGTGCTTAGTTGAGAAACTAAAATCCTATTTGCAAGAGCAGGATTAACAATGATAAAAACTGGAGGTTTTTTTCCCAAATGATGAATTTACCTTGATGAATTGGCAGGATATCTCCCACTGATTTCCTTTGTGTCTTTTCCTGTTAAAGTTACTTAAAAAATGAACCAGACAAAAAAGTGCCTGGGCAGAGTTTACAGCTTGTGCTTTAATGTCTAGAACCTTGTATGTCTCAGTTACCAGATTTTTCTAATTTGGATGAAATTTCACAAAGGTACTGGGTTAAAATAACAGCCTGTACCAACCTTCAAGAGACCTTTTGCATTTTATAAAGTACAACAGCTTTATTATTGTTATGAGGACAAAGTCACCCACCAGGAGAAATTAATACTGAGTTAGAACACTTCAGGGGCTATTCTACCCTGCTCTCTGTGTGTGTGACATTCTCATTAATACATAGAAATTACATGTACTCAAAAGAAGAGCAGTTTTGGTAGCATATTTTATTGGTACCATATTGTTATTACAATCATTTTTGCCAGAAAAATCACTACAGGCTACACTGAATGTGGAGGCTCAAGCCTGTGAAAAGTCACTGTTGCATTTCACCAGCCTGGGATGGGTCCTGGAAATGATTATATATTTCTGGTCATCTACCACCCCATCCATCAGCCCTTGTGAGAAAGGGATGAACATTGCAGCAGTGGAAAAGCAGCCAAAAGGTAATACAAAATTAGATATATAATCTGCTGTTTGGGACTATGCAGATCCACCCAACCTCATGCACTGAATGATTTTTCCAGGTTACGGAAACATGATGATTTTTTTTTTCTTTACCACATTTTTCAACGAACACGCCCATTGTTTAAAATTCACTAGAACAAGTGATTTGAAAGCAAAATTGTCAGCTGTTTGCTTACTCTTTAAATTAAGTAGCTCACAAAGTAATCTACTACAGTGGTAAAATCAATGCAAAATGCATTACTCTAACTCCCAACAAAATAAAATCGGTGCTTTGTAAAACAGCTCTGGTATTCACAGGACTAAACTCTGCTGTCACTTGGATTCCTATGAAACTCCTGGAGCTGATGAGTTCACACGGGCCCAGGTGAATGCACAATGATGGTCTCTGTCTTTTGAAGATGTGCCCACAGTCAGCAGGAGGCATTAGCAAATCTATGAGGAATATTGCAGGAAAAGTGGAGGAATTGTACTGTTCCTTTCAACAACTTTTACAGTCTTTGGAAAGTAATAGGGAAACTACTTAATTCTACGGTATCCTATGGCTTTCAGAACCTGAGGATTAGGCCCTGCCCCTGTAGTGAGCACAAGTGTCTACCAGTGGTTAGCAGGGAGCTGAGGGCTGGTTGGGTCTGGGTGATGCACCTTTTTTGACAGGGACCACGCAAGTTGCAGTGTGACTGTGGTCAGTGTCTGAATATGCATTTCAGGTCCTGTAAAGGAGAGGCCATGGGGGTGCAGCCTCAGCAGCCCAGATAGATTGGGGTGTGTGTGAAAAGATTGAGCTTTCCCTCCACATGGTGATGTGTCTCCAGACATTCTCTCTTCACATGTGCCATGAATTCTTTCCAGTCTTCTGACAGTAGGAAAACACAAACAACTGCAAAGGGGATATGAATTCCTGCAGCAAGGGCTAAAAAGAACAATTTTTTGTCACTTTAAGTAAAGCAGACAAGGTAACATATCCCACAGGACACTAATGAGCCACCTGATAACACCAAGTGCACACCTGACCTCTTGACACGTGAAGCGAAGATGACAGATGTACTGTCAAAATACAAATCTATCAACTTCATCATGTAAATCTACCCACAGATGCTTTATAGTAGAGATCTGAGGGCAAACAAACATTTTAACTTACAGAGTAACCTTGTAAACAGGAACTTTTTACAAAAGAGACCGGTTAATAATTTATGAATTGTAACAGTGTCAAGAGAAAGGATACTGAGCATTGATTTTTGGCATTGAATGACAACAAAGCCAATCCCCCAGTTTCCAAATAATGATGCACTCACTGTTCTAGTGTTGGGGTGTATTGATATTAATAATGCATTTGCATAAAATCCTGTCTCTCATCTTTTATATTATTCATTTGGTGCTTTCTCTTTCCCAAATGTGTTGTGTTGTTCCTTAAACACACAGACTTCTATTCTGCAAAGGGGGAGGCATCTCAGAGTCACTTCAGGATGCTGATTTTTATTCTTTAATTAGATCTGTAAAGAGTTTGGTATACAGAGCAGGAATTAATTTTTTTTGTCTTGTTTATAAGTAATTTATTGTGACCTCTCCAAATGATAGCATTTGTCCTGTGTGAAGACAGTTAATTTTCCAAGATGTGGCAAGCACACTTTCTAGTTAGATTAGGGTAATCATGTAAAAAAAGGAGCTTTCTTTTATGAATAACAGGGATATCTGCATTCTTTTAGCAACAAAACAGATTTGCAGTGTTAAAATAGGCAAGAAGAAATTTTTTGAGCTGTTTGTAGTATCTTTTAGGACTCTGCTCACAGAGCTGCATTGGCGGTGCAACGTGTTTTTCTAAGATTAATGTATTAATATTTTTGTTTCTAATTTAGTGAAGTTTTATCAAAAATCTGTAAATATTTTTGCAGCAAAACCTTCAAAGTGTGGAGTAGGTAGAGCTCTGATTGTTGTGTTTTCTCCCTTGTGCTCTTGCTCCATTTACTCACCCACCAGGATAAATTCCTCACCACAACAAGTTGCCTTCTGTGAAGGTCATAAAGATGTCCATAAAGCTCTTCGCTCTGGGTTTCTTTCCTGACAAGCAGTAAGGAGGAACGAAGATCTGTGGATCAGCAGGGAACAAGTGACTGACTGAAGTCTTTTTTGTGCCCCTGCTGTGGTCCCCAGTGCCCCAAGGTGAGTTCAGCACATTGCTTGTGTCTCATCACTCCTCTTTTCCTAAGGGCTTGGCTTCCTAGCCTTGCCTGCCTCATCCATGGACAACATGGGCAAGGACAGAGCAGAGAAGAGCAGAAGTCTTGGGAAGAGAAGGGGAAAAGGAGAAGCTCCAGAAATTAGTGGATTTGAACTGGGTGAAAATGGGAACCTGTAGCTTGGGCTCATCAAAACCAGCTGTCTACCACCTCAAAGCAAGGTTCTGGTACTGGGCAATGATGAGACAAATTCAGTCCCTTTTGGACTCCTCCTTTTGGGAAAAGATCCTGATGGTCCTGGATTGGGAAGGCTGGCTAGGCTGTGTGGGGTGGTTGTGCTGTGTTGTGTTGAAATGAATTAATGAATGAAATGTTGGTTTATCCATTCAAGCATCCCTTTGGGGTTCTTCATTCACAGCATATAAAAGGTGTGGGATTTTCAACATGATCTAAAGCCCCATAAGCACTTTCGAAAATATCTTAGTTAATAGTTCTGATGAGGTTATTTGAGTCTGTCAAATCAGACCTTGCTCCTCCTTTAGAGAGAGGTACATTGGTAGACCTGGGGTTTAATGGAGGGATGGTGATTTCAGAGATGCTACAGCTGCTGAATTGCTGCAGGAGCACTGATGGGTGAGACCCTACAGGCCTATTCTGAGCTGTTAATGTTCACCATGTCAAGAATATTTCAACAGAGTTATGTTCCTGGGTCACTGATCTGCTGATCCATAGGTATGTGGAATCTCGTTCTGTCAGACAAGCTGAAAGAGGCAGGAATGCTTTCTGTACTCTCCAACAGTATCTTTTTTTTTTTTTTCCTTACAAGAATTTCAATTCAGGGTTGCTTTGGAGATTCTAGAGGTATTTTAACTAAAGGACTGACATTATTGACAGAGGTGTTCTCTCTGCTTGATATGTAGTTATATAGTTGCTATTCATACATATATATAGATATGTGAATAAGTAGCCTCTGAAATTATAAACTAAATTATTTCCTTTCTTAATGCTTTCTACTGCTGTACAGTGTGTTCTGGGGTGCAATTCCTTATATCCACAAATCTTGGACAAATCTGTATTTTTTTTTCCCCTATTAAGTTTACAAATGTCCTGTCTTGTATCTGTGGGATTCAGTCTCAGTTGACTTCTGGAAATGGCCAAGCAGGAGGGTAGGAGAGAGGGTTCTCTGCTTGAGAGGAATGCTGGATTTGGTTCTGCTGTTGGCCAGAGTTCTGCTGTGGAGATTATATTTGAGATCCAGTATCAGGCCATGACACACAAATGATGCTGAGCTCGTTGAATAAATGCAGATAGGCATTTAAATGCAGTGGATATCCCACCATGCACCTTTATCAATAGAAATTTCACAGGAATGATGGAGCCCAAAGGTTTTCCATCAATCTTAGAAAGCAGTTGTATCCCTCTGTTTTATTGCTTATGAGCTAAGGAGCTGAGGCTGTTCCTATTCTGTCCCCAAGGCACAGGTCCAAGGGAGAAGCCAGACTGTAGTGTTTGCCTGGTGTGGATTCCTGTAGCCCTCCTACCTACAACTCAGTCTGCTGTGTAGTAAGCAGGTAATGGGAGATGCAAGAGACTTTGCCAACTTGTCTATCAAATATTGACTGTGTGCAGCTACTGTGAGGCTTCACAGGCAGTGGGAAAACTTGGCTGTGTGGTAAAAGCTACATCTATACTTATTCAACCCAAGATGTAGATCTAATTTTTCCTCCCTTCTGCTCTTCTTTTCCTTCTCCTCCTTTTATCCAAACTGTGTGTAAGCACACATTCAAAAGCCTCCTGCACTGCTGTTTCATGGACAGAATTAGATGAGAGTCGTTTTTCCTTCCAAACCAGTGTATTTCGTTCTTCAGGAACAATTACAGTGTTGTGCAGTGGGGGAAACTCTTCATAGCAGTGTTTGGTTCTTACAGACAGGTGCTGCAGAATGGTTTCCCATAAAGGGCTAAAGGTTTGCCAACTGCTCTGCAGCTGCAACCAGCTGCCATCCTGACACAGCAGAGCCATCCTGAGAGGTGTGGGAGCCTGGCAGCTCATTGATGCTGCCCTCAGCTGTCTGTCATGGTAGAGACCACGTCAAGCCACTGTGGAAACCTATGGAAGGTCATCCTTGCATGCAGCTGGAAAGGCTGTTACATTCCCATGCTGCAGCAGAACTTGCATTGTCACTTTTGCTGTTAGCCTTGGCTGTGGCCCCTGCTGGGATGGATTTGGATCAGGGGTAAATTAATGCAAGACTGGCATACGATGAGGATCCCGATGTCAAGAGAGAAATGGGTCAAGATTTTCCAGTGGCAGAGTAATCAGTTGCTGGCTTTCATCAGTCTCCAGCCCTGGCTTAGCCAATTGGAAGCTGAAAAGAAGCAAGAAGTATCCCATTTACCAGTACTTTGTTTATTGACATGGCAGGGAAGGACCGAAAGAGCAATGTTATGCTGCCATCAGGTTGCAGTAAGGGAGAGTCAGACAACACCAGACAAGAAGCACTGGAATTTAAGTGCTTTTTTTATCCCACTCTCTCATGTTTCTAAATTAGTTTGATATTCAACGGTAGAATCATAGAATAACCTGTGTTCGAAGCCCAACTCTTTGCCCTGCACAGAACAGCCTCCAGAATGTGCCTGAAGGTGTTGTTCAAATGCTTCTTGAATCTTGCAGGTTGAAGTAGTGTTACCTGAATGCAGAATATAATATTTAATTGCATATTAAGAGTGACAACCCTTTTATTTTCATTTGTTTACTAAATAAAATGTTAGATTTGCAGAGGTATTACTTTACATCTGAAAGTAAAGTATTACTAAAAATCTGACATTAATTTATTCAGCTTTATAAGCCAACAAGAACTTTTCTTACTTTGTATTTTGCTTCTGCAGCCCAAGGAGACTGTCTTCTGTGCCCCTGCAGATGTCTCTGCAAATCTTAATAAATCCCCAAACTTCAGTTAATGTCTTATATATATTAGTCACATGTGAGTTTAATAGCCATTATGGGAGCCTATCATGGGTCATGGTCAATCATTTCCCCTGGAAATAATTACCCTCAGCTGCAGTATAATGTGTTAATAGGATTGCTCTAAAGCCGGAGAGCAGCCCCATTAACACTTGTCACTGCTCCCTGTATTTTCAGCGTGTCTCTGTTCTGTTGTGAACCATTAGAATGGAAAGGGCCTGGATGCAGTAAATAGTCTGCTGCACACTGGCAGCTGTAAGCAATGAACTGACAAGTGATTTATTCAAAAGGAGACATCTAACACTCCAAAGGTGATTGTTTCCTAGACATGCTTGGTCCAGCTCTGCAGCCCCCACTGCTGAGCACACTCAGGTGAAGTGGTCTGTGTAACGGCTCATTTGCTGGCTGCTGCTCCAGGTTTGTCAGGCACATGCCAACAGTGGTCTGCAGTGAGCTTTTCTTAGTTAAAATCACCCCAAAACCAGAAAATGGAATGGAAGTGCGAGTAGGAGGCTTCTCAAACACATAGGAGAGTGTGCAGGTGCTGCTTCCATCTGCCCCAGTAGTCCTGGACCTGCCTGTGCAATGTGGAGCTGCCTGGGCTGGTGGAGTGAGGAGATCTGTCCCATACCTGCACCAAATGGCAGAAGTCTGTCCTGGTGAGCTTTGGGCTGAAATCCTTCAGACGGAGAAAGTGACTGACCCCCATGTCCCACACCCTGTGAAAGATGGAAGCAACAAACAGTGCAAGTGGCGCAAGCAAAGGGGAGAGTTGGCACATCATTTGACTGGAGGATGGTTCTGCTCAGAAACAGCATTTATTTTCTGTGGCATCTGCAATCTTCCTTCACAAAACTCTCTGTTTGTTACATTAAATTGAAGCAAATGTAGAAAATGCATGACTCTGGTTCAGTACATATTTTTGTTGTTTTGCTTTTACAATTAACTTGTTGGCATAAAAGTAATTATCTGATGACATTTGGGAACAAAAAAACCCAATATTGTCTGAGGCAGAGGAATTCTGCCCATCTTTGCAATAGCCATTAAGACAAACACTTCTCTGGTTTTGTGCAAACAATCTGATCACTTTTTTGGCAATTTAAATCAGCTGGCATCATCACTGTGCTCCAGACTCCATACCAATGCCAAAGGTTGATAAGTAATAAATGTTCAAGTCAAAGCTGACCTAATGCAGGCCTCCCAGAGCTTAGAAAAAGCTTGCAATATTTCAGCCACAGCAGGTGCATTCTGTAATCCTTTATTAAAAACTCCTGCCACACGTCCCCCCAACATGTGGTGGGGTGTTATGCAGATTAAACGTGGCGTGCTATGAAGTCACTACAACCTTTTCCTCACTCCTAATTAAAGGAAAGGAAGCCAAGAAGCGAATGAAGTACTCCTAAAGAGAAATGTGAGGCAGGTGGGCAGAAATTATTGTGTTGTGTTTGGCAATCACCAGGCCTGAGGTTCACAAGATAGGGAAGGTGCTTGACCCCCTGTTCTTCCTGTGTGTGCGCTTAAATTAAATCGTAGGCTTTCTGTGAAAGGTAACTGACTTTGTTTAATTAAAAGCCTCTCTTCTGTTCTACCTGGACTTCTAATTCCAGTGCAATGTGTAGGCACACGGTACTTTGTCTTCTCAGGGTGTAATTAGACTTAGTAATGCAGCTGTCCTGTTTACAGCGTAAATCCCCCTAATGATAAATGGAGTAGACTTATGGAGAAACCCTGATGATACTTCAGACAGGGAAAGTGGATGATCTTTGCAAATAGCTGGTGGGTAGAAAGTAAATCATTATCAGCTAATAAGCCTCTGATTGCTGGGTGTCTTATGCTGTGGAAGATTAGAGAACTTTGCTTTATATTAGTCCTGGCTGCAGAGCTGGAGCACGAACAGGAGTAACTGGCTTTCTTACAGGCAAATTCTGACCTTGTGTCCTGAGAATCTCTTTGAGAGTTCATGCTATGTCAGAGGCTTTTCTGTGGTGCTGGTGATAAAAAGGCTTTAGAAATGGCCAGTCTGTAGTAATCTGGGGAGCAGGTTCGGCTCTGGGTGTTATGAAGCACCCAGTGACCTCAATCAGTTACGAGGACCTGCTTAAGTGCTCCACAGCCAAATAACAGGAGACCTTTGTGTCCCAAAAACCCCACAGCATCAGGAGACGGAGTAGATCAAGGGTGGAATGAGGACATGTTTTTACCCTCATTTGCAGGTGTAGATCAGGTTCCTGAGGAGAGCAGAGTGTGCCAACTGCAGTCACTGACTTCTGCTGAGACAGAGCTGAGAGATGGGAAGGGGAGGTCATTTCAGCTGTCACATTTCAGAGACCAGAGACTGCTCAGCAGGGAAGAGATGAGGAACATATGGTGTGGTGGGAGGAGGTGACAGCAGCACCGAAGAGCAGGAATTATAATGAGAAGTGAACTTTTGGTGGGGTGCTGACTTCAGGAAATTCAGAGGCAGAGGGCAGGAACTGGTGAGAGTGTGGCTGTGTGTGCAAAAGAGAATCCAATAGTGCAAAGATGGGAGCTGTGAACAAGGGTGAGTCCTGGGAAGGAAATTGCCTTCTGTCATGTATGTGCTTCTCATGGCATTTGTCAGCCTGGAGGCCACTGGAGCTATGACGTGAATTAGAGGAATATCTTGAGAGATGGATGATCGATGTCCCTATGTTGCTCTCCAGGGGAATAAAGATGGGAGCCCCTGCTGATTACTCTCTAGCCATGGTTTTGATTTAGGAGGGGACAGGAGCTACTTGTCTGGCACATGTGGTTGGGTAAGTACAGTCCTGGGAGGAGGGACAGGCCAGGAGGGAAGACAGGAGCAGCTTCAGGAGAAACAAATGGGCAGGAAGCAACTGGGAGGGAGTTCCTTTGACAAGACTGAATCCCATTTCTCCTTGCTCTACGGTGCTTCAGCTATGCAGGATGGTTGGATGGCATTACCTTTGCTAGTTCCGTGTTACACCTTATTGTCATTGTCACTGCAGCAGTTACACAGAATAACTTTCTCTGCAATGTCTGATCTGAGCCCAGGTGTGTTCAGCCCACCAAGGAGACAACTTGAGGGACTGTTCATTAGCATGCTCACTGACCATGTTCAAGATTTTGTGGCCATCTGAAGATCTGCTGCAATTTCTCACAGAGTTCTTGTGACTGTTACAGCTCAGTGGGAATTGTTTTTCCAGTCTCTGCAAAATTCAAGATTTAAAAAACGTTTTTGTTTCAAGATGAGACAGAAAACCAAAATCTCAATGATTCTTATTCATCAGCTGTGGGAATTTCAGAGGAGGGAACTGGCTCAGTTGAAAAAACCTGTTTCAGTAAATTGTGATTACTGCAGTTTGAGTTCAGAATTTTTAAAATGTAACTGAAGTATTTGCTGATCATTATAAATTTCAAAGACAGAAAGCAGGTCTATATGAAATGCAGTCTGTTTCAAGTAAAAAAAGTGCATTAAAAAGTAGTTTAGGTTACAATATTTTTTCATAAGTAAGAATTTTTTGAACAATATTTCATTTACAGTGTTTTGAATTAGGTGAAATGGTCTTTTCTGAGGTTTCCTCAAAAACTTCCCAACTTGTCTTAATGATCTAACCAACAGCACTCTTCCATGGCTTTTTGCCAATATGTTGGTTTATGTATAATTATGCTGGAATTATATTAAAAGTTTATTTCATAATGAAAATAACCTCCAGAGGAATGAAAATGGATACAGAGTTGCAAATTAAGCACTCTGCAAAAAGTGAAATTTGCCCTGCAAGGAAATCTGTGCTCCACTTTCAGATCTGAGATGGTAATAAATTGAACCTGGAGCATTCCGCAGACAATGTCAGATATAAAATATATTCATCTTGTCAGAGAGTGTACTAACTCTCCCAGATTTATGATCAGGTGCACTTAAGTGCTGTTCTTCTCATTAATCTTGATTTACAAACAGTAGCCTTCGGAAGAAGGGGTCAGAAGAGACAAGAGAATCATAGTTGTGGCACTTGGATTACTCACCTTTCCCAGCTGCCCCGTGCCTTTCAATGACATCCTTCCATCTTTAATTACTGAAAGGTCTTTAATCTTGTCTGTGTAAGGGCAGAACGTGATGAATGTGAGGGGTTGTCTGTGCTACTCTGAGTTTGTTTTCAACTAGAGATGTCATGGACATTGGTGGGAACAGCAAGATAATCCCATTTACCACTAGCAGGACTTGGTGCTGAGAAAGTTCAACAGGAGAGGGATGTGCTGGGAAGAGGGAAAAACAGGAGGAGAATGTTTGAGGCTGGTGAAAGCAGCCTTGTGAAAAGACACAGTTACTGAAGAAACTCCATTTTGAAGTCTGCTTAACACACATACTATGTATAAGATCACGTCCATGTGCAAAAGACTGTCCCTTTGTAATTCTTAAAATTATGAAGAGCTGGAAACCAGGCTTTCAAAGGAACTAAGCCTGGTGATTCCACTGGATGATACTGAAGAAAAATCAGTCTTCCTGCATGCTGGGGTGCTTGGTGGGGTAACATCACCCTGGATGCTTGTCAAGGCACTTGAGCTGGAGGAGGGGTAAATAACAGGCTTCCTAGATCTACTTGTAATTCTTAAGAAAAATGAACAAAAGAGATCATAGAATCATAGAATCAATCGGGTTGGAAAAGACCTCGGAGATCATCACGTCCAACCCTTGGTCCAAATTCAGTCCTTTACTAGATCATGGCACTCAGTGCCACGTCCAATCTCTGTTTAAAAACCTCGAGGGATGGTGAATCCACCACCTCTCTGGGCAGGCCATTCCAATGCCTGATTACTCTCTCTGTAAAGAATTTTCTTCTAATATCTAACTTAAATTTCCCTTGGCAGAGCTTAAGCCCGTGCCCCCTTGTCCTATTGTTGACTGCCTGGGAGAAGAGACCAACCCCTACCTGGTTATAACTTCCCTTCGGGTAGTTATAGAGTGTGATGAGGTCACCTCTAAGCCTCCTCTTCTCCAGGCTAAACAACCCCAGNGGAATCAGCTCATCCCTCCAGTCTATCCAGATCCCTCTGCAGAGCCCTCCTGCCTTCCAGCAGGTCAACACTCCCTCCCAACTTGGTGTCATCAGCAAATTTGCTGATGATGGTCTCAATCCCTTCATCTAAATCATCAATAAAGATGTTAAACAGGACTGGACCCAACACTGACCCCTGGGGACACCACTGGTGACCGGCCGCCAGCTGGATGCAGCTCCATTAACCAGCACTCTCTGGGCCCGGCCCTCCAGCCAGCTCTTAACCCAGCAGAGAGTGCACCTGTCCAGGCCATGGGCTACCAGCTTTTCCAGGAGTATATTATGGGATACAGATCATCTGAGGAAGCTGCAAAACCTCCAGATATAAGAAGGTATGTGTGTAACAAATGAAAACAATTTTAAACTTTCTTTCAGATACAGCATGTCATAAAAAAACTCCTCAAAAATGGATTGAAACACAGACTAAATTGCATTCAGTACATTCTTCCTGGTCTTGCTTTTCTGCCCTTTCTCTAAGGGTATTAAACTGCTGGAGCATCTGTACATTGTGGGTGAGGTCAGTGGCAGTGTTACGTGCCTAGTGGACTTTGTGAGACCCAGTTCTCCCCAAAAGGTGTAGAATTCGATGCGATGAGGAAGCTGAGAAAAGTTGTGGAATGAAACTTTTATCTGAGTTGTGCATTCGAGTTAGGAAGTTAATCCACCTTAAAGAAATATGCCTGAAGTGTACCAGGCTCTGGATTTGCCTGATCTCCACTAGAAAAATATTCCACAGCCATTGATAAAAAAATGTCTTTTCTCTTCACACCTCTCCTAGATGCTTTGTTCTGAGCTTTAAGACCTCTCAAAGTCGCACAGTTGCCATGGGGGTTCATGGATGAAAATTCAGACTTTGATGTGGCTGGAACTTGAGACACTAATTGCTTTGAAAAATAGGACCGGGGCCTTAAGTTGGCATCAGATGCTGGCTGGGAGCTACAGAAAGACTTGAGCACAAACCAGATATGCCCTTGGCAACACAAGCCATGGAATAAGCAGTTGTTCCCCATTCCCAACCAGCTGGAGCTGGTGTACAGTTTCCACACTCAGTTTCAAAACATGCTGAGTTGTTATAATCCAGCCCAGAGGTGACAAATTCATGGATTACTGATGCCACCTAAGCAGCCAGACTTTGCAAGGTGTCAGACCCAAGGCGCAGCTTTGACAAATGTGAGCAGAGTGCTTTTCCACAGAGGGGGAGACGATGTTTCCATGAGCTGTTTAAAGAACTCCTTCTCCTCATCCTGCATTTTGGCTGTGCTTGGATTCATTCACTTCAGCCTTGCTTGGATGCAGTTCAAGCCATCTGTTCCTCTCCAAGAGCTGTTTTACTGGAGGTATTCTGGCCTGTTGGTGTCAGTGGTTGTATCTGTGGAGAATGAGGACACTGACTGGTGGTAACCAAGTGTCCAGCACCTTCTCCATCTTTCCCAATCATCCTGCCTAATAATGGAGAGCAGACAGGATTATGTGGATGTCTGTGGGATGTTCAAGGAAAGGAGAACAGGACCTGCCTTTACTTTTAGGTTTGCTGGACAGTGACAGCAACTATGTTGAGGATGGACTGCTCACTTCTGGATCATATTGTTATTTGTGGTTTCTTCCTTAAAAGGTGCAGACTGACCCAGGAGGGTAAGGATGGTGGTGACCACAGGAACACCCTGGGTGTCAGCAGAGATGTTTCATGTTTACATCCCTCTGCTCTGTGGATGTTGGCCAATGTGATACTGTTGGCAGGTAACAGGGAAGGTGGTAAGAGGAAAAAGCGTGTAAGAATCTTCAAGGTTAAGGATCAGCTTTTGAAAAGGTCAAAGAAATTATTCGTTATTGAAAAAGGACTTTGAAGACTTTTTTTTTTTTTTTGAATATTTATTTTGAATGCTGTCTTTTTTTGAAATGGGTATTGTTTACTTCTGTTTGTAGTAGGGACTTTACTTTTCTCTGACTTTTATCAGGCAAGAAAGTCATCAATCTCTTTCATGTATAATGACTCTGATTTTTATTTTCTTTTATTTTTTTTTATTTTTTTTCCAGAACTTTAATGATCTGGCATGTGTGGTGGGCTGAACTTAGCTGGAGCAGAGAAACATAGACATCAGTTTGGTTGTAGGTGAAAGATTCTTTTCCAGGAAGAGCCATATGTGCATGATTAATAAGCTGACACTTCTCCACAACTTTTTGTTTTGCTGGCTTACAGATTCATGGAGTGACCTTCTTGGTAGGATAGAGGGAATAGATGGGGTGAAGGTACCTAAACAGTTGTAAATATTAATGTAATGATTTTTTTTTTTTTCTGACTGGTTTGCTCACCTAAGACAAGTTGAGGCTCCTTTGCAAGGCAAACCAGTTCCAGTTGTCCTCAGCCATGCAGGTGTATAGTCTAACCTCTGATCTCTGCCCTCATTAATTTGTAATAATTCTAAGACTGTGTGAGATTTCTAGTGCTTCCAGAATAAAAGATTTCCGATATTCTATTGCAAATATGATGCCTCATAAGAAAATCCAAACAATAACATGATTTTTAAAATAGAATTAAGTTTATGCAGCTTTCTAGAGTTGAATGTCACTATATGATGTTCACACATGGTGGTAGGCATTTGATCTGTAATTTCTTTGAGAGAGTCAGAAGTCTTTCTATTTGGAGAGAACATGCTGTCAATCATCTTATTTTCCAGCTTGTTGTATATATTTTTTAAAATTTTATTTCTGATTATTCAATGCAGGAATGCTTTCTGCATATGAAACTGAAGAACAGCTTCATTTTTCTGGTACATACTAGAATATATCCTAGGGTGTGAATTAAGACTTTTTGCTGAGAGGGAGCAAAGGTGAGAGAGCTGTCTTTTCAAGAGTCAAAAGCATCATGAAATAACATCTCAGTGATGCAACCAGGGCTAAATACATCAACCAAATTAAAATCCTGCTTAGTCAGACTCATTTTATGGGATCTGAGCTTTCAGTCAGCTGTTAGTGTTAGGCTTTTTTATTTTTATGTCCTCCTTTTTTGCTTAGTGGTGGTGCAGAACGAGCAAATGCCTTCAGAACAGATTCAACAAGTGGTGCAGCTGGAAGAAATGTTTTCTGAGAGTTGAGAGGGTTTAGGGCAATGTTTTTCCAGAACTTTCTTCCTGATGGTTTCCACTTCCAGAGCCCTGGAGGATCTGATTTCTCTCTGCTCGACTGGACTTTATATAAGGAGATTTGCAGTTTTTCCCCCCTTAACTGGGTGCAACTGGTTTAACAAACTAAAGCATACTTCAAAGAGCTGGTGTTCTTGTAAGGTGACAGAGTCAAATGCCCAAAGGGCCTTCTTCCCAGTAATGTCACCAAGGCCAGAGCTGTTGATGGGAAGTGGATGGCTGCCTGTGGTTAGGAAAAAAACTCATTCAGCAAAGCACCATCCCTTGCTAAACCAGCAAGTGTTGGTAGTAACTGCAAATGCACCATCCTCAGTGCTAATTTTTACCAGTGGTTCTCTCTGTATTGCCTGAGTGTCACTCATAGTGAGATGTAATACCAGGTTTTGAAGTTAAAAATTCACTGTTTTTAAAAATATGTAAAGCATAAATTAACACATATGATGAAAAGCTGAATGATTTTTATCGCTGCTGCTCAGAATGTTTCTTTGTTTTGTCAGATTGGAAAGGCATCAAATTGTTTTATTCATTATTTCTCCCCATAGGACACTCTCCATCTTCATGTGTTTTGCATTGTGTAGTTTGGAATCTTTTCAGACTGGAAAGTGCAGAGAATCTCAACTTGTTTTGACAGTGTCTTGTGTATTTTACACACTAGTTTAAAGCAAACACCACCCCTTGACACCCCTAGCGATAATGATTTTTGATTTGATTCACTCCATGAAACTGGGATTTATATGAAAACCTGTGCAAGGATTAAGCTGAGTGAATAATTAAAAGATCATGTCTAAATGCAAGTGCAGCAGGATTCATCCCTGGAAATTCTCAGAAGAGCTCAAAGAAGACCTTTCATGAACAGTTTAAGTAGATATGGTCCACTGTTGGGACTGGGGGAAAAGGCTGGGTAACCTTTCAGTCCTCCTGTGGGTCTGTCTTCGGAATTCTCTAATTCATTGCTACAAATTTATTTCCAAATAAGGAAGGATTGTTTTTATAAGAAAAGCTTAGTAACACTTCAGCTTGCTTGGTCAGAGAAGCATGAAGACAGGATAAAAAGAAATATCTCTAGTGCCAGAGGTTTCCCAGGAGTTTCAGCTGGATGTGGGTTAGGCTCAGTGTGGAGAGGGATCAACGGGACACAAAGAGTGAGCTGAATTTATGGGTGTAGTTATCCAGCAGTAGCTTTTGCTTCTCAAGGTCAGCCCACCTGAAGTGGATGTATGTAGTGATGTTATAGAGGAATAAGCTATAAAACCATAAAATGTACAACAGACTGAGGAGATGTCAAGTGGATTATTACTTTGACAGACTCGGGAGACCGAAGCACAGGTGCAGCCTAACAGCAGCTGATAAAGTAAGTGCTGACTGCTAAGGAGGGCTCCCAAAGTGCACAACTGCTAATGCTCCAAGGAGACACTCCTTGGGTAGGAGCCATTCCTTTTTGTTGCCTTCCAAGGCTGAGACACTCCTGGATGGTGGATAGCCTGCTAATCCAAATGCTGCATGCCCTCTCCATCCTTGTGAAGCTGTGTGATTTTCACTGGAGCTGCATAATCCCTGGTATGAGTGAAATTCGGTATGAGATGCTGGGAAGGCTGAGGGATAGCATCCTGTCCCAAAGCAGTTTGTGAGCTGTAACCATCAGTGCTGGGAATCCTGTGCTCCCAAGGACAGAGAGCAGATTGAAGAGAGCAAAAGGTGCAGTGGGTTTTTGGTTTGCTTCTTGCTGTCAGTAGGAAAAATAGGAGTGGGTGTGTTCAATGCTTACCATCATCCTTTGCACCTGAAAGTGGAAGTCAAGGGATTCACGTACCATGTGAAGGTGGTGACTGCTGAACCTTTTCCTGCACATTTTGTTCCCTTCCCTTGGAGGAACTTGTTGAGACTGTCAAACAGAAAACTAAGGCACTGAGAGACAGTTTTACTGTCTTCAGTAGTTCCTAGGTGTGGGTTTTACCAGTAGTGGAAATGCTGTGTACCTCACTGACTAATTTAATGGAATGAGCTTCATAAAAACAGATTAAACTACTTTCCATTCACTTAAGGAAGGGATAATTAGGTGGGAATAGAACAGACAGGAACAAGTCACAAGTACTGTGTTGTCAGACACTGCCTTTGATAATCCTGTTACACCAAGGTTTGCAGTCACAAATTAGGGTGTTCTATTTGCAGTGGATGGGACTTCACACACATCGTGCTCAAAGCTGCATTTTTCCTTGATTTCCTCTTCAAATACCTTTTTCTGGTGCAGAATTTTCCAGGTAACTCTGGACTCAGAGAAACATTGCTATCTCCAAAAAGTGTTCACAGAGGAAAAGGCAACTTTCCCAGTCTCCAGGAACACAGGGTTTGTCTCCACTGAGTTTGAAGTAAAAAGCAGGCTCTCCTTTGTGTCTTTCGGAGCTGCTTTCTCAGAACAAAAATTAATTACTTAATCCTCTGTTTGTTGAAGCCTGTCTCTGTTCTAAATATTAAGTTTTCCTTCTACATGACCATGATGGGGTGTGTAGCTTGTGAATGGCTAATAGAAGTAGAAGATGCAATAACATTCAGCAAATACACTCAGTTGCCAGAGCTGTGAATGGGGAGCTACAGCAGCGAGTTCTGAAAACCTCTGAACTGGACAGACTTACTGACCTGTTTTGTGTTTTTTGATCTGTTCCCCTCCCAGGTCCTCAGTGGGGTCAGGAAAACCTCCATTTCTGTCCTTTCTCCAGCTCCTGCTGTGTCTGGGGTAGTCTCTGCTCTTCATGGGGTGTCTGGTCTCCAAAGGCAGTTTTTGAAGTGAGTTTTGTGTTTGTGCCCAGAGGGGCTGCCTGGTGCCCCCCTTCTCTTACTCGGTTGATATGTAGCAGTGTTTGCTGTCCAGTTTTGCTGTGGTGGTGATGGGAACAGTTTTCAGAAAAGAAAATGTGTCTACAGGTTTGTCCTCTGGGAAAGGTCTTGATGACAAATGCAACGAGTACAATGAAGGAGCGAAAAACAACCAAATTCCTTTTATAGTATGTGAGGTGGAAAGGAGGAAAGTGAAGGAAGGACTGTGGGGCTGCTTTATCCTATTGCTTTTGAAACTATGAAGGAAAATTCCTTTGTTAAGTCAGAGTCTGCCAGGTCTGGGAGGCAACTCCTCTGTTATCAGGTCTCTTGAAACTAAATCTTGGTTCCCTGGTGAGGGCCCAGGAGAGCAACGAAGTTGCTGGAAGGCTCTGGAGGAAAACATAGTGAGGCTGTCACAGGGTGGAAGTGCCCACAGCCTTTGAGAGAACACTCAAAGAAATGGTTCAAAAGAAAATTGTAAAGGGAATCAAAGGTGGGAGGGCCTTTAAGTATCAGAAGAAGATGCAGGAGAATGCTTGCAATGCTTAGTTAGTCTAGTGTATGGAAAATTTTCCTCTGGGAACAGTGTGGGAGAGGCTGGGTTTGAAGCACCCCCATCTGTAGGGCTCAGCTCAAACTGTGGGCATTTCTCTTTCAGTGTTGTATGTCTCATGTCAGCAGCAGGTAGGTCAGTCAGGAGGATGATTTTCATGTTTCCTCCAGAAAAATACTGACCCTTGTGCCCCAAGCACAGGTCATTTCTACAGCCATTCTCACCTCTGGGGTGAAGACTCTCCAAAATGATAATTTGGTTTGAAATAGAGAATATTTTCCATCCAAAAACCTGGGCACTATTTTTATAAAAATTAAATCCAGGCATTTAGGCTTTAGCAACATAAAAATATCCCTTCTAGGTAAAGGTGTGATAGAGTTCTTCATGGAATTTGTCATTTCACATTATTGCTGGAAAACAAGGAGACAGATTGCATTGAAACCGTGGGGAGATGCTGATGAAAGCGATTTGTGCTGCAGGAAAGTGGGCTGGATCTGATGGAAACAAGGGAGATGCAGTCTGGAGCAGTGAGTACGAGGTTCACAGCAGCTGAAGGGTTTTTCCTTGGTCAGTTGTACCCATGAGCTGCTGGAAGGAGCGCAGGGGCAGCTGTTTGTTCTTGCTGCCTTGCATGAATTCCAGCCCTCAGTGCCTCAGCTCTCTTGCCTGGTGACACAGAAAGCTTCAGGTGCCCTCTGCACATGGTGGTTTTCACAAGGCCCACACATTCCCAGTCTATGCCTTGCCTTGTCCATCTTCAAAAGCACTTCCTCAGGAGGCCAAACCCTGAACAGGAATAGGGCCTATGGCAGTAGATTGACTTTGTAGCATTTTCCATTCTTTTTGCCTCGTTCCAATGACAGAGATTGCATTAGAAGCTGAGAAACTCATAAATTCTGAGTTATAGCTGTAGGCAGTTCATGAAGGGGAAATTGGGACTGGGAAGGGGTTTTAATTTGCATATACACCACACCCTGTGCCATTTAATTTGCATTTTATTTGCATACATCATGGTTAAATAATACCCATGCAGTGCTTTTAAGGAGTAAGGACTGTATCAGTTTGTCTATGATTTATATAATTTTAGCTTTAAGTGTAATTTTATGGAGTAGTTTGGAGAGTATGCAGTATGAACTTAAATTTAATTTCACAAAAATGATCAAATAACACTTATCAGCCATAAATATACACTTCTCTTTGAAAATAATGCTGTTTTCATAAAGATGCAAGATTAACAGCACTGCAGGCAGAAGTCTGTCGTTTATCAGTTGAAAAATCATGATACAATACAATTACAAACTTTCCCACGCGTTGGGATTGTAGTGGTATCTGCTCTGAACTGAGTGGGAAGTCAGGACTCATGTCTGTTCAAAGGTATGTGATCCCTCCTCCTTTAGGGACTGTGAGTTTCAATAGTGTTTTAAAGTATGTTCCTTCCTTGTCTGCGTTACAATGACTTTTCCAGGACAAATGCAACAGCAAAGTGATGGTGTCTGTCCATCTCGGGGTGGCAAATGACTGTAGTGTAATTATTAGACAATTGTGACTAGTGTCCCATGTGTGAAGAGAAAAGCCAAAGTTATTTCAAGATGCTTTTCCTATTTTTGTTACTGTGAACTTGTCACAAACTCAAGTGTAGAAAGTAAAACCACCTGGTACTCTTTGCTTTGTGCCTGTCCCAAGGGCTCAGGAATTGCTGCATCCTATTTTATTTTTTTCTTTCAGTTTTGTAAGTGTTCTTCAGCACAAAAACCGGGTCCACAGGGGCATTTCTGCATCCTTGGTATGCAGAGTGCACTGAAGCAGAGAGGTGCTGTGCTCCTGTCACTGCATTTCCCTTGATGGGGAGGACTTGGAAATTCCACTAAGCCCTACCCAGGGAAAGCTTTCTTCCTCAGGGGTCTGGGCCCATGTGTTTTTCTGCATTGTTAGGCACCTAAACATCTTTTAGCTGTAAGTACATCTTTGGTCATATATTAAAACCCTTGGAGTGCTGTGTAATGCCATCTCCTCCTCACGCACTCAGGAATCTCACACTGTAACCACCTTCTCTCTGCTCCTTTTCATTAAAGGCAGCTCTTCCCTGGCAGCCCAGCAATAAATCTGCTCTGAGACAGAGAATATTTCTATAATGCAACACAGAGATCTTTATGAATCCTTTCGGTGATAGTGGCCTATAACCCTGCAGTGCTGTCAGCCCCTGCAGCCTGCAAACATGAGCCCCTGCCCCTCACTGTGTGCTGGGCTGCCCACAGGCTGCCTGCAGGGTTCCAGTTTGCCTTGAATGATCTCTCAGCTAAGAAATAACAACGTGTCACTCTGGAAACCTGAGCTTAAATTGGTTTGAGTCGGTAAGAAATGGTCTTGGTTTCTCTCTAACCTCCCTGCACCAGCAATAACTCAGTTCTGAACGTGCAGCCTGTTATTACTGTGAGCCTTTGACACATGGATGTGAAACCTTCTCTTAACCTGGCTGAGCCCTGCCAGCATGATGGACATCAAGAAGGTCTACTCTGTTTTGATCAGCACCGATGTGCTTGGGAGCACATCCCTAATCGGTCGCTTTTGTCAGTGTCTGAGTGTTTCAAGGCTTCAGGAGCTGGTGGGGGATGGCTCTGCCAACCTCTCATTTTGTCTCTAACCTCAGACACTTGTACAAATGTTATCTGGAGGGGAGACTGGAGATGTGCTGTTACACAGGTTGCAGATACTGTATTTAGCAACACGGGCCCAATGTGGGCTTGTGTGCTTGAGATCCAAGAGTGTTTCCTAAAACTTTATATACTTCTTGTTGCTTTATAGCGTTCAAAGGCAATTTGAATTTTTTCTGCCTCTTGATCTTTCTGAGAGTCTTCCAGCTTTGCTGCTTTGTTTCTGTGTTGACTTGTGGCATCAAAACCAGTGCATTTGTGCATTTGCTGCTTTTCTTTGTCCATGTTGCTCTGCTTGCCTCCAGCCCCTCTTCAAATTGCATATGGGTGCCAGTCTTTTCTTGTCTTGCTTTGTATTGATCGGAAAACAAGGATGTTCATGTGAGCTCAGAAAAAATCCTTTAAATCTATCACCTAGTGATCTGCCTTTGCACTTGAATGACTCTTTTTAAATTGAAGATGTGAATTATCAAAGATGTGGAAGGATACAAGCATGGGTTTGCTTGGTTGGGCTACTGAAGAGGATTTCTGAGTAAAACCTTAGTGACTTAGGAGCTCAGGAGCACCTTTGAAGATCTGAGCCCTTGGAAAACAATTCTATGCAGTGTACTGAAAACAGAGGCACAGCACTGAAGGCATTGCCCTGTACTGATCTACCTTGCTCCTGATGGCAGTACTGAGATGTGTTGCTATGAGAGGACTGAGACAGGAGGATGGGCTGGTTTGTCCTCTCTCATAGCCCTGCTCTGGCTGCCCTTGAATGTATAAAGTGTCACTTGCTGGCTGTAGTGTTTTCAAGCTTCCTCAGATTCTGCTACAACCTTAAAATCCTCTTGTTTGCTTGGTAGTGTCCTTGGTGTTGTCAGCAGCTGCCCTGATGTGCTCCTGAGCCCACAGCAATGGAGTGGAGCTGCTTTCTGCCTCCATCTGTCTTTCCACATGGCTGAGACTGTGGTTGCATATGCATGGGAGCACGTGTGAGGCTTAGAGAGCAGCCTGAAAGTGAGCCAGTCATTCAGTGTTTGCAAAGCAACAGGAGCATGCCATGAGCATGTGCCCTTCCACAGTGTGAATAAGATAGAGCAAGACACCAGGTCAAGGAGGAGACATGTTGCAGCAGAAGGGGAAGTGGGAAAGAAATCCATAAATATTCAATGAAGGAAGTGGGAAAACACATTTTGATTACAACTCTGGCTCTAATGTATGCAAATGTAATAGTTTCCTCCCCTACTACGGAATCATGTATTACATACATTACATGATGTACTACTGTGTAGCAACATAGTTTATGACTCCTAGGAGAAGGAAATCATAATTCACAGCCATTAACAAAAATAATAGTGCTTTCACCCAGAGGAGCTTTCCTTCGAAAGCCTGTACAGATTCTATCTAACCTAATTTAAGCAATGTCATGAGTTGGAACAGATCGCTATCAAGTCTGTCATGCTTGTCATAACATGGCACTTGAATAGAAGACATCCCTTCCCAGGAGAAATTTCTGTGAAGAAACTGTATTATTTAATGGAGTTTAGGATTCCTTTTTAGTTTCAGAGCTTGTTTATTTGAAAATTGTTCCAGTAAAAAGCAAACCATTAGCCAGGTTTCATTTAAAGAGAAATGAGTTTCCACGTACATGATTATAGGCTGCTGTTCCTCAAAGTTATAATTAACTGGGGGTGCAAAGGCGAAGCCTCTGCAGAGGAGCACAGCGTGTATCACGTGCTTTGCAGCTGGCATATATTTTCTCAGGGGCGAGGTTTTCTGGAGCCTGTGAATGGACAGCAGCATTTATGGGAAGAGACGTTCCCCTGTGACAGCCACCTGTCTCTGTCACACCTTCCCTCATCCCTCCTGCATTTTATGCAAGCAGCTAATTAACTTTCAGTTTTTAGTGTGTAACGAGGCAGAAAACCAGAGAAGGAAATGAGAGACTGTGGTGTCACCCCCCCAGAAAAATACGCGTAGTCAAATGGCATCTTAATGAGTATGTTTGTTTAAACCCTTGGACGGTCACAGGCACAGGCTCGCGACTGCTCATTTAATTTCTGATTTAAAGCAGCAACAAAGGCTGTTGGGAGATGTGGAAGTTCACATTGGTTATCCCAGTGCTGTTCCCACTGCCAGGCATTTCCATACACCATTTGTTCCTGTATTTCTGGAGTGCCTCGCACGGGAGCCGAGGGAGGCAGATTGCGGGCGCTCCGCGCTCGCCTCATTAGGAGCACGTGTGGGCTGCCCTCATTTAGTGTGGCTGCTCAGGAACCTCCTGTTTGCAGAAACTTTGGCAGCTTGTCACAGCATGTCAAGATCTGCTCGTCTCCCCGGATTGCAGAGTTTATGCATAATGCAATAAATAGAGACGGGGAGAATTGTGTTCCTTGCATTTAGCCAATTTCTGGCGATGTGAGAGAGGAGTTGAACTAATGCTTCCCTGTCAACCTCTCAAAACATTTAATAATCTTTTTGTGTTTACTTCCTTCACTCCTCCCAGTTTGATTTATTTATTTGTACAAGATCTTTTGGGTTTTACATCTCTCTGTTAAAAATGAGTTGATATCTTTTTCTTTTCAAATGCTTTAGGGGATGTTGAAGGCTACTTGAAAAAGAAATGTAATAAGAACCAGAGCAAGAAAGGTGTTTAGGGAAACTTCTTCCTTTCTCCCTTGCTGCCCTGCCACTTCTCAGACTTCTGTGAGTGGACCACCTTTGGAAACTTTGGTGTGTAACACTGAAGCCACGTTCAAAGCAAAGCCTGTCCAGTCCTGTGCAAGGCACAGGGCTCATCAAACCCCGCTGAAGTCAATGGAAAGGCTTTTGCTGAAGGCAGTGGGCTTTGGCTCAGATGCTAAAAGCATTATCATCACTCTCTGGCTGATCCTCTTGATACCAGTTCTCTCATCAAACCTTCTGTCAGAAAAAGAGAGAAAATCCAGTCCCTGCTGTTTAAAACAGCAGCTAAACATAGAGTTTTGACAGATCTAAACCACTTCTATGAAGAAATCAGAGTTTTTCAGCAGAGGTACAGAAATCCACAAGTGCTAGAAACTCATCCAATCTTCAAATCATCCTGCACACCCTGAATTTCTTAACTTGCAGCTTTTCATGACCAGGAATGGAAGGAAATGCTGAAGGGTGTTGTCTTGCATCCTCCCCATCCCCAGCAGAGTGCTGGAGAGCATCCTGTGGGCACAGGGCTCTCCCTGGGGTCTGTGGCAGGGGTGTGAGGATGTGCCATGTTCCCAGGAACAGGTGAAGGAGAATGAAAGAAGGGGCAGCAGGGAGGGGTACTGGGGGTATCAGCTGGAGTCTTACAAGGGGAGAGGGGAAGACTGAGAGCTGGTGAGCCATAACCAGGGAGGTGTAGGGAAACTGAGCTCAAAGCCTGAAAGGAAGAAATATGTAATGAATATGCAAGACAAAAAGATTACACGAATAATCAGGGCTGGCCTTATTTCTAGGCCTGGCATCTTGGTACTAAATGGAAGTGTAACAGAGGGAACATGAATCCTGATCTTGTTCCCGTTCTTACTTCAAAGTCTCAGTTCATAAGTTCAGTCACCAGTAACGAAGAGCCAGCAGTTGGGGGGTGGATGCAGGGACACATTTTAAGTAGCTTCTAACTTAAACAAGGAGACAGAGCTAAACAAATCCCTCTTGATTCAATCAAATACCTGCTTCCAGCCAGCAAGAGTAACAGGCTTTGGGTGTTATGTGGCTGGTCTGAGTGGATTAATAACTTGCTTTATATTATATGCTGGGTTTCATCTAGAAACAAATCCTGTCTGATCTCTGTGAACATGACACGAGATTATTCCAGCAAGTGTGTAGGTTGGGATTTGTGCATTGCAACTGGTGGTGAGCAGGGCTGTGGAGGGAGGAGGTTGGGAGAGGGACTGTGGGGGTGGGGCTGCACTGGGGTCAGAATTTTGGGAACAGAGAGAAGGTTGTAAAGATGTAAAGGTGTTCCCTGCTCTGGACCTGAGCTACAGTGGTAAAGCTGCAGAGACCAGCACCTGACATACCCCTGGGACAAACTGCACTGCAAAGTCTTATGAGAAATAGCTGAGTGAGCTGGGGGTGTTCAACCTGGAGAAAAGGAGACTCAGGGGGGACCTTCTTGCTCCCTGGAGTGAGGTTGTAGCAAGGTGGGGGTTGGTTCCTTCTCCCAGGTAAGAAGTGATAGAACAACAGGAAATGGCCTCAAGTTGTGCCAGAGACGATTTACATTGGATATTAGGAAACATTTCTCCACTAAAAGAGTGAACAGATGAAGAGGCTGCGCAGGGCAGTGGTGGAACCACCATGTCTGGAAGTGTTCAAAAAACATGTGGGTGTAATTCTTGGGGTCGAGGTTTAATCCTGAATGTGGCAGTGCGGGGTTGATGCTTAGACTCAAAGATCTTCAAGGTCTTTTACACCCCTAATGATTCTATAAGGTAAATTTATCCTGGAGAGAAGTAAATCACCCACAGTTGTCCTCTTAGGTGTCCCCAGATTGCATTATGCTGAATTACTGGACTTCATGTGCTCACAGCCCTGGTTTGGTGCAGCCTGGGAGTACCAGGACAGCCAGCCCCTCTTTGGGTTCCAGCTCCAGGAGGAACAGCAGTGTAAGTGAGGAGTATGGGAAGCTGAGTGAGACAGGATGGTGCAACGAAGTGTGGGAGAGGATTTAATCTCATAGGAAGGGCTTGTGTCTTACCCCTCTATCAGACTTGTGCCACAAGGCTCAATTTCCATCATTCCTCCTGTGGGAAATTTTGCCTAGTGTTTTAATTAGCAAAAGACTTCTAAAGAAGCTTGAGTTTCCTTACTCATCCACTATACAGCTCAGTCTTTTGTTCTTGGTCTACATTTGCAGTTTCTGGGGGTTTGGTCTTTTGTCTTGCTTCTGCTTTGAAACATAGAAATGTCGAGCAAAATTACAAATTATTTGGTTACAGAAACGCACTTGGGTTTTCAGCTAATTTTTGTGTTAAACTTTCCTTGTGTTTGTACAGAAGCAGCACCTAGTTCTGGGGGTTAAACCTTATGTGATTCCCAGGCAGAGCTCACTGAGAGCAGGCCAGGTCCATGCTGATGCCATGGCTTTCCATGGAATTTTTGGCCATTGCTGAGTGTGGGCAGCAGGACTTGCTAAGCCCATATTGGATCTGCATGAAAAGGCTTGCTGCCAGATACTGGTGAGGTGAGAAAAAGCCCTTAGCCTGTCAAACAGGTTTTTAATTTACTTTTTACCCCTCATCCCCAAACCAGTATGAAGGAAAAATATGTAATAATACCTTCATATTTACTGAATCAAAAATATTGATTTTTCCTCATCAAAGCACTTTCCCTTCCCACAGCAAGTTGCTCTCTGGTTTGGAAATGCTTTTGCAGATGTCAGTTGAGTTAAATGTCAGAGGCTTTTGATCTGATCTGCGCCCTCTGAAGGATACCTGTGTTTATTTTTAACCTGTCTCTCGCCTCGTTTCCCTTTGTCTTCTCGGAGCTGGTCTGTCAAGCCCTCCAGCAAAAAGGGGCTGAAAACTCTGTCTTTTGGTATCTTATCTGATCTTGCTTGATGGCGTTTTTGACTGTCAGGTCTGCTGTTTGTTGTTACCTCGGAACCCACTTTTTCAAAGCTGTTGGTGATTCTGGAGAGGCACTGACCTGGTGCCATCCCTCAGCCTCTTGCAGCAGGAGCTGAGAAAAGGCAGGAGGAGGAACACTGCTCAACACAGGCTGGAGGAGGAGGTGACTGGGTGGTGGGAGACTGTGAGAAGGGAGGTAGAAAGGGGGCAATGTGGGCTAGATTAAAACAGAAATGAAAAATAAATGGGTGACCCAGCCCACCCTCAGTGGCACTGGTAGCAGTGAGGATTGTGGGAGAATCTGTGCAGGTCACTGTAGCATCCATCAGGTGATTCTGCACCAAGGGAAAAAAAGTTTTGGGAAAATTAGTGCAATGCTACAAGCAAATAAAGCTCAGTAAGCTTTTCCTATAGTTGTGATCCTCATGATGGTGAAACCTCAATCTTTCCCTGACTTGTCCAGCAAACCTGATTAGGATTACACAACAGGATTCCATTTTTTTATTACTGTTTCTTTTTTTTCCTTTCCATCTGGAAAAATATCATTTTCTCTCTGTCCAGATGGAATGGGTGATTTTCTTGTCAGTGTTTAAATTGGCCTCCTTGGGAAGATGCTCTGAGATGGTGATGTCTACATTACAGAATAGAGACAACTCTCGCTTTGCCAAAAATGGGAAGAAAAGAAGAAGCGTGGTTACTGGAATAAAACCTCTGTTCAAAAGACATTGTAATAAACCCCTACAGACAGAGAGCTTTCAGAGTGTGCTTTTCCTTAGGGCCACAGCTATGAGTTCTTCAGGGACTCTCAATCCAGATTAAACCCCTAGGGAGATTTAAATACATACATATATATACATATATATGTGTGTGTGTATGTATGTAAAAACCACATAAGCCTGTAAAAAATCCATAAGAATCCCTCTATTGACTTCAAAGGCATTTAAATCCATGGTAGTAATGCAACTATATATTTGTAGCTGATCTGAGGATTTAGGGAATCTCTCTCTGAACAACTTACGAAGGCTGTTTGAGATTACAGCATTACTCCAGGTAGCTCTATTAAATTACAAACGTTGTTCTGATTGCACTCCTGGTCTGCCTGTGCTGCAGTCTTTTTACTTCTACCTTGGACTGAAAGTCCCAGACAATAGTGATGCTGAATTAATAATGGATCACACTGTCCCTGGAGCAAGGCTTGTTTACTGCCCAGAGGAACCACAGGGTTGGGAAGTGACAGGTCATTTTGAGGGGAGGGGGTTAAAAGGTCAGGTGGTGTGGCTTGTTACCTCCCACGAGCACTGGGAGGTAACCCAGAGTCTTGAGGACCATTTCTAACAGCAGAGAAGCGATGACTCAGTATTGTGGTGGAGGGAGAAGAGCAGGAGTCAATAGTGAGATATTTTTAATGGTTCAACATAAAATTATAGAGAGGTTTGGATTGGAAGGGACCTGAAAAATCATCTCATTCCAACTCCCCTTCCACTAGCCCAGGTTGCTCCAAGCAACGTCCAACTTGGCCTTGGACACTTCAGGGATGGGCCAGCCACAGCTTCTCTGGGCAACCTGTGCCAGGGCCTGCCCACCCTCACAGTGTTGAATTTCTTTGTTATATTTGATCTAAATCTACTCTCTTTCAGTTCAAAGTCATTTCCCCTTGTGGAGGAAACCTGGAATTGTACAGCATTTAAAAACTTGGGGCCAATTCTGTCCAGGCACAAGTCCATGAGAGGCAGTGGCATCTCACATGGTCCCTTTGCTAGGCTGGGGCAGAGACCTGGACTGCAGCAGCACAGAAATGAACCCTCCCTCTGTTTGCATAAGGCTGAAGTTGCACACGTGTTCCTTCTGCAAACCATCACCTTTTTCACCTGTGAACATTTTGCTTGAGCATCTGTAAAATGAGCTCCAAAGGATGAAAACCTTGTAAGACAACACAGGGAATGTTGGTCTGTGTTGTAATGCCCTGGTCCACTGCTTGGCAGGCAGAAGGTTTCCTTCTCCGGCTCCTGGTCTTAAATAGATTTTATAAAACAGAGCAGCCTCCTGAGCCTGCTGTAATCTCACCATATTAGATATTGAAGTATTGCTGAATCCTGTTATGCAATTGCAGGCAAAAGAAAAGAAAACAAAAAAACCACTCTAAACCTAAAAGGCAAATCTCTTCAGGGATTTCACTTGTTTCTAGGGGGTGAGACAGGGATGTGTTTCTAGGGGACAGTCTTGTCCTTGAATGGATAAGGTATGTGCTAATCACAGCCCTATAGGCTACACGTTGCACCCAAATTACTAGATCAGGTCTTGTTTCTGCAGGGGATTTTTCCATTCTCCTGAGCATGTAAATTTATTTTTTTTCTATTAGCTGATTTATGCCTTTCAACCTGATCCGTATCAAAGTCAGCATTTAGCACTGTACATTTACTTTAGTTTGCATGCAATTTGCAAATGATATACTGTAGTTTTATATAGTTAATGCGTTCATTCCAGGGTATAATACATCCATAAACTTTCTGAATTTTGAGCTGAAAATATGATAAGTGGGGTATATTATGCAGTGAAAGAGTTGTTATATGAAAACACTTCCATCTCATCAATTATGTACCAGCCTAATACAAAATGGTATTAATACATGAATCAGCGAAGGAAGTTGTATAATAGGTTTCACATGAGAACATGAAGCTAATGTTTATTAAAGATGTAAGTTCCATGTTAAGAAGGAATGCTTTGTTTTATTCATTTATTTGATAAGCAGCTCTGCTACCCAGAATGGAACAGTTTCATTGTATATTCACAGGGAACTCTCATGTGTGTTTCTCATATTTTTGAACAGAGTTGAGGAATTTGATAAGCAATTTGGATATCATAAAACTCGACTACTGCTTTATAGTCCACAGGTATTGCTTCCTTTGAGCAAAGAGAAACTCAGTGCCTTTAGAAATGACTCCTCAGACTGCAGCCAGCTGGGTGGGATTCCATCCGGGTAGAGCTGTGTGGGGTGCTGAGTGGAATCCCTCAGACTGGGCCTCTTGTGCTGCTGCACAGTGTGGTCCAAGAAGCTTCAGCATTCTTTTTGCCGGGTTGCTTTTCAAATTATTTCATCTGGATCCCAAACTGCAAATGTCCCACCACCCCTCCACCTCCAAAATGTATTTCAGAGAAGGCTGCGGACACAAAGCCCAAAGTTGTTAGGGATCAGTAGATGTGCATCTGGAGGTAAGAATGTCCTTGAAGTGCACAGTGTGTCTGGGTTGGGTGTTCAGGGTCAGCTGCAATGTTTTCTGTTGAAATGGCTGTATGTCTTTATTTATTAATATGGAATGGAATAGTAATAGTTCAGTTAGAAAGGTCTTACAATGTTCATATAGTCCACTTGCAAGAAAACCCAGCCCACCTGGAGAGCAGAAGATGAGCCTTGCCCTGGCAAAACCACCCTGACTGATCGTGGTGTGTCCCCTGCCAGGCAGGTGTAGAATATTGGACAGAAGAACAGGCCAAAACAGTTTTTAAGATTGAAGGAAGATGGGGGCTTAATTCTGCATATTTATACTAAGAAACTAATGTCTCTTACACAAAAGCACAGGCTTCCCTTAAAAACACTTAATATGTAAGCACTGGAGTCTGACCTTCTTTAAGAGTGATCAGTAGCCAAGAGCTGACTCTGTCAGTGGTGCCAGTAGTTCCCATTCATCTCAGTTTCAGCAATATTTGGAACTAGAATGAGCGTGCCTTGAGATGAATGGGAGACATTCCACACTGCATTTGTTCACATTTGATTAAAATCCAATAGTTTTTGAGTACTGCATTTGATGAGTGTTTATAATTGTTTTTAACAAACATTTAGATGCTCTGGTGATTTAAAGGCTGGCACAACCCTTTCCTTCTGGGTCTGTCTGCACCTCACAACTCACTTGGTTTCCTTTGTCATTGCAAGGTGCTACAGGCACCTGGATGTCAAGAAGAGCCATGGATATTTTGGAAGGTAATGCTTTGCTGTTGGAGGAGCTGAGAAAAGAAATCTTGTAAGGGAAAATGTGAAATGATGCCCAGACAGCCATGGCAAGAAAGTAAAGCTTTGGAAAGCACAACAGTGGAAGAATTAGAGAAAGCTTCAGGTAAGCAGCACATTGCAGAGATTTTGCAGCACAGATGCAATCAAGAAGAGTAATTTACTGAATAGCAGCGGGATAATACAAAGAAAGGCTCATACAATACCTAAAATGGGGTAAAAGAAAATATTGAAGACTGTATGATGAAAGGGAGAGGAAGAGAAGTGAGTCTGTGGGTGAGAGAAACAAGAATGGTGATCAATATTAACAACTGCACCTTGTTTGTTGAGAAAAGTAATGAGATATACAGGAAAGGTGATAGAAACATGGAAAAGCTGGTATAAAAGCCCACGACAATCAGAGGGAATTTCTCCTCAACTTTTCCAGGCATTGGATAAGAGAGACCCTTCAGTGAGTTCCCAGGGTAGCAGTTTGGCAGTAGTTTGCTTAATATGGCACAGAAATTAAATAATAATTCTATTTAAAACAATAATCCACGTTCCTCACAGCACCAGGACTTAGATGTTGCCATTGTTGGGCAGTTGACATGGCAGAAGGATTGGAACCAGATGATCTTTAAGGTCCCTTCCAACACAAACCATTCTGTGATTCTCTGACTTCCCAGCCATGATGAAACTGGAGGCAGGGACTGGTCCCAACAGTATCACCAGGGCAAATGCTTCTGAGCATACCATCCTCCACGCAGCCCTGGAAGCAGGCACGAGGATTGGCCGAGCTGTAGGAAATCTCAGCTCTTTGTGCAAGTTTATGTCCAATTTCTTGTCCCCAGCATGCCACAATGTGATGGATAAGCATCTAAACCTCAGACAAACCTGAAACAAGGGAGCAATCCTATCACTAATGAAGACACATTGTCACCGGGCTTGGTTCAAAGACCATTAAAGTTTCCAAGTGGTTCCGATGGGGACCAGAACAACCCTTTTCCTGAAGAAGTAGAGACATATATTAAACCTTAATTGGGAACACTCTCCACAAGGATTTTCCCTCTGAGGGAAAGGAGCTTTTTGCAGATATAATTATTTTGGAAGGAGTAATTATTCCATGGATGATTTGTGAAGTGAATGATGGCTCTTATTACCTTTTTTCCCTCCAAAAATGGAAGAGCTGTAACAGTCTTATCAAGGACCAGTGGCATTGCTTGGCCAGGATGCTGTTCTAACATATATACACAGCAGTAGGAAGGATTTTTGTACAGTTTGTCTGAATAGTTCCGTATTATTCTTTACCCTGCAGCACAACACAGTTTGTAGCAATTGATTGACTTAACTGGACAGTGAGATAAAAAACTACAAATAAGACCAGGTGGGAACTGTTCTTCCACTGTGATTAGATGTAAAACAGCCCCAGCCAGAGCCATGTTTTGCCTGGGGTCAGAGCAACCCACCACCGATCCTGAGGTTTTTATGTGTTAATTTTTACTCAATTTCAGGAGGGCTGGAAATCATCACCCTGGAAAACCATCCAAGTGATGGAGGGTGAGTGCCAGTGTAGGGATCAGCAGCAGCTACAGAATAATCACTTTTTCCTCCCAATTGGGAAGACGTTGCAGGGAGATGATATGCGGGAGGCAGAGACTGACTAAGGAAAGAAAAAGGGCCATAAATCATGGATGGGACAGAAGGAATGAAGCAAAGCATAGTAGGGAGGAAGATAGATCCCTGGGAAGGGAGCTCTCCTCTGCAAACTGCTCTGTGGTCAGGTCCTGCTTGCTCCTTGAAGCAGTGTGTGTGACATCCTAAAGGTCCCTCCACATCTCTTGGTGGGGAAAGCTGCTGTTGGGAGATGGAATAAGGAGGGAGTCCAGGTTGGTCATCCATTGCTGTAATCCAGCCCTCCTGGAAGGGTTATTGTGAGATGTGGAGGCAAAAGACACCTGAAATGAGGTGTCTTAGAACTACTTTGCAACTGATTTGCAACAAAGTTTTCTTTCATAATTTCATCTTTTGTGCCCTGGCTTTGCTATTTGTCTTACCAAATCTTGGCAGAGATATTTGCATTGAATAGGGAGCTGCTGTTGAGAAACTGCAGTTTCAGCACTGCAGTAAAGCAGTCTTACCCCAATGAATTTTAAAGGCTCTTTTGGCTGCCTCGAGAAATGCTGATTTATGACTTGAATGTGTCATGGGTTTTGCAATTAGCAGGACATTGTCTAGAAGTTATAGAGCATCTTAAGCAGAAATAGACAATTGTCTTTTTTTTTTTCGAAGTTCTTTTTCTAAAACATTTTCTTCCATTCAACCAACAAGTTAAATATTTTCCATTAATAAAGTGGCTTCCACATTCCAACTAGGAAAATTGTGCTAGATTTTTCTTTAGAGTTGGTATTATCATCAAGTATTGCTCCCTGAAAGAAGTTAAAGTCATGTGCAGGTTAGTTGTTTTGTTGGCATCATATATAGTACCCCCCTGGGCAAATCCATAATCCTCATCCCAAAACCTTGGGAAACTCAATCACTTTACAGCAACTGTAAAAATAGTGGTGCCAGATATTACATTACTACAGATGTAAGAGAGTCTGTCTGTACCACATGGCATTATCAGATACAAGGGCAGACAATGAGATTGGCTTGAATGCCACACAATTCATTAAGCAAAATAATTTTCATTTGAAGACATTCAGATCTGTCACATTTCTTTTAATGAAAACCTGACTTTTTTTTTTTTTAATAAAAAAGCTTAGCAAGAATAGAATTTCAATAATGAATTGGATAACATATTCAAGCAGATATCAATTAAAATTTTAATTATAAGAAACAGTTTTTCTTGAATTTTTCACAAGATGTTAAATTTTTAATCAGTTATTTCTGGGGAAAAAAAGGTTTTCTGGGAAAATAACTTTGCAAAGTTTAGACAAGATCTGAGTATAAAATCTGAGTCATTATAAAGAAAACACGCTTATGAGAGCTTGATGATCTAAAGGACATCCATAAAAATACATATTTTTGTACTGATGTTCTTCTTTTCTGTGAAAAGAGTATTTCTATATCTATTACTTTATTTTTTTGGAGAGTGAGGAGCTGATGGTCTGACATAAACTGATTCTTTGATGTTTCAATGTCTATTTTATTTTGGGTACATGTGGTTCCTGGAGAACCATTTCTTGAGAGAGAATGTGCATCCAAACCCAATTGAACTTCGGGTGCAACAGCTGGATCTGTGGCAGATCAGCCTTCAGCCTGTTGGACTTGCTGGGTGAGCCATGGGAAAAACAACGTGGGTGTTACAGAACCTCCCAATAAAACAGTTCCCACCCAACACTGCAGTCTGTGTGCTCTGAGAGCCACATGTCCTCTGTGCAACACAGAGAAACAGAACTAACAGGCTAAATAGACACAAAACTGCACCTTCCCTGAGCCAGCAAGGGTAGTTGTTGCACCAACCTACAATATTTTCTTCCTGAAAAAAAGGTTGAAACTTTATGCTCAAAAATTCAGCTTATCGAGATGCCTTCCATCCCATTTTCGGATGAAAAAGAGGGGAAAGGCTTGTTATTTTCCCAAGGACAGAAATTCTGAATTAAAATAAATGCATTTTGTTGAATGACATAAAAAGAGAACATCAAGGCTGCAGCACCCACTTGATACATTTTCAGCAACTGCACATCCATCAGCATCATCCAGCTCTGAATGAGGCTCTGCTCTTGTTACAGGAGAGAGTTCCTGAATTTGCTGTTAAAATGCTTCCATTAGTGCTTGGAGATACCACTGGAAGAGGAGAAAGGCATAGACTGAAGATAAAGCATTGAAGAGGATGTTTGCCTCAAATGTGGCATTTAGTGAGTAGGGAGGAGGCAGGTTCAGCTCTAAGTCATTTGCTTGTGCTCCATCCTAGTGTCAATTATTGCAAATACATGAAAAAGAAGGTGCTTCCTGGCCCCTGATGGAGTGGCAATACTTCCAGTTTTGGCATTTGAAATAAACACATGATCCTTTGCTTTGCTATTTATAGTGGGAATCATTCACAGTTATTACAATAGCATTTCTCCTTGCCACATCCTCGTTGCTGAAGGTACTTTTTGGTTTACTTTTAATGCACATTGCCTCAATTAATGGCTTCATAAGGTGGGAATAAGTGAAAGCCCAGAGTTAAACTGTGTTCAGAAGCATTTGGTTTATCAGACTCCTGCTGTGCCTGTTATGTGCAGATTTTGATGTAGACAAGTGTAGTAATGTGGAATGTGGAACATGCAAACCTTAATGATGGCTCTGCCTCAGCACTCGCCCTATTTACAGCAGCAAAAAAATCCCATTTTAAAAGCAAAATATGACCTCAGGAAATATAAGGTTTATATTCCTGCCAATTCCTGCTGCACTTTCCCAGGGAGGTGTTAAACCCATTATCAGCCATCATGGACAAAATCAGCACTTCCACCTTTCAATGCTGTTTGATTGAGTGTATGTGGTGAATGACAGGCTTGAAGTAAAAAATAGGTACTTTGCACTGCTGTCCACATGTACATGGAGCCCATTGGGATGAAAGGCTCAGCCTAAGCTCCACGTGTTATTAATCATGCAGGATTGCTCCATAAAGCTGATTTTCCTTTGCTTCTTTGAAAGCCTCCTGTAATTGAGGCTTCTACTCTTTCCTTCCCAGGTCTACAGTGAGTATAGAGAAAGGGAAATGATGATGTTGAAAAATGATGATTTTCTAAATTTCCCAACAATTTTGTGACAGAAATAAAGCAAGGAAATGTCAGAATCGTTTATGGTTACCTCAGCTGGATGTGCTTTGGGGTCTGTCAGTATTTCTTATATATACAGATTTTATCATTTGGCCATTTTATAATTGTATTGCTTGGAAAACTTTGTTCAGTGGGCATCGTCTGCCTGTTGTTTTCATAGAAAGAAGACGTCATACAGCACACTGGGTTCTATTCACCTCTGCCACAGAGACAGCATTGTTGTGTTTCATTTCCAAGCTCTCTCCTGCCTGGGGCATGTGCAGCTTGAGAAAGGTAAAGAAGTTTTGGTCTAAAGAAGTTGTCCAGTAGCTGGCACAGTGGGCTGACAGGGCTGCGATGCTGTGAAGATCACGTGTGGGATTTGCAGCAGCCTTCAGTAAGACTGAGCCTCGAGTGCCAACGTTACAGTGCTTTTCTGAGGGAAATCAAAGCCCCGTGGAAGTGTTGGTTGATAACACTGCTCCGTCGCTCTTTGAGGTAGGCAAGAAACATCCTGTTACCACCTGACACGCAGATACATCGAAGTGCACTTACACTTGTACTTTAAAGACTCTGTAAGCCAGAGTGGTACAAAGCAGTCCAAGCATCAGAGAATTAAGCCCTGAGGCACAAAGGCCAGATCTGTACTTGAAAAGGCTCCTTTGTGTTGCTGTGCTGGCAAACCCTCCTAGAAGGTATGAGGCATTTGTAATCCCACACAGAGCAGGGAGAGAGATTTTAGATAGGGATACCCAGCTTTGTATGCCAGGACTTGTGCAGATAACACAGAGGGTTCATAGAAGATGTTGGGGTCACTGAGCAACCTTGCTGTGCAGGCAAAAACTTCTGAGTGTCTTAGCAGAGCAAGGTATGAGCAAAATGAGCTCCTGCCAGCCTTGCAAACAGGCTGAGACTCTGCTGGTGTTCCTGTAGATGCATCGAAGGACCCTCTCAACAGCAAACCTGCACCCACGACCATCTGCTGGAATAAGGAATATTCCTACACTGCTTTTTATGTTCTCCCCAGGGATGTGGATCTTCTGGGTCCTTTAGTGGATCCAAAATTTCCCTGTATCTTTCTCCTCTTTCTTCTTTTGTGTCTCCATTCCGAATGGCTTTGCTGTGATCCTTTCCTACTAGGTAAGATCCAAAGTCATTCTGCTGAGTAAGAACCAGCAATCTTATTGGACATCTGTCTGTGCCACCACATGGCTGTGCCTCCCTTTCCCCCACGCACAGCTGGAGTGCCAGACAGTCCTTCAGAGCAGAAGCTGTCTCGAAGGGTGGGTTCCTTGAGGAAAAGGAGGAGACTAAGGATATTTCCTTTTGAGAATCTGTGCGAGTTTCCTATCTGCTTTTCACAACCACAATTCAGCAGAAACAAAGGAGGGACAAAACAAGTGACAAACAAGGCAGAGTGTATGGCTGCTCATTTTATGCAGAGCTCAGAGCTTTTGGGTTTGTGCCTGCAGAGTCACCATATTTTAAAAATGGTAATTTCTGAGACCAATCTAAAAGGCTAATTGTTGCTGTTACTGATCTGCTTTAAAAGCCATGATTAAAGCCAAAGAGAACAGTTACGATTCCTGCCAGCTGCGGGAAGCTTTGTGGCTGCCTTGTCCCAATTACAGGGTTTTTTGTAGTGAACACACTGTATTAGCATATCTGCAGCTCCCTTCTAACAACAAGCAATCATGGGAAACATTTAATGGCAGGCTTTGGACCATGTCTTTCTTTCTTTTCTATATAGTAAAAGGAGAGAGGGTTTCTGGTGCCCCTAAACCACCTTTTTCCCCCCAGTTTAATAACAGGTTTGGAAAAAGAAAGTCAAGGTTCAAGTTAATGTATTCACTCTATTTATTTCTTTTTCCAAAAAGAAGTAGCTGTCCCAAGGTGTAGGTGGCAGTTTCTACTTGTGCATCTCAAGTGGCATCACGCTCTGCTTTTACAGAGAGGGTAGAAGGAGCAGTAAGGAGAACTTACCTAGTGCTTAGAGAAACCCTCCAGCTCTTCACTCTCCTGAGGTCCCATCCAGAGACTTCAAGAGTGGGAAAACAATTCTGAGAAAATGTGGTTAATAATGCCTAGAGTTGACTAGATCACAGTAAAAGGAAGATTGGACTAGACCAGACTGTCTGCTCCCTGTCTGGCACTTGTCTCTTCAAGAGCCAGCAACTCAAAAACCAGCCAGCCAATCCCCCCCAGTATTCCAGGCTCTCCCTTAGAAAGTAATTCATTAAAAACACTGCTGTCATGGACAAAGGAGTCTTCTAGGAGCAACATGTTATAGTAACACTGTCTAGTTCAGTCATATTCTTCCTGGGAGTTGATCCAAAGCCCACAGAGGTCAATCAGAACCTCCCACTGACTTTATAATGGCTTAAGCTCTGTTTAGTTGGAGCTACTAATCCAATTTCCACGCCAGTGCTACTGTGAAGTCCCAGTGTTGATGCATGAAATTTAGCTCACTGCCAGCAGTAGCATCATTACAGTTCCTGCTGGTCTCAGCTCTCTCTGAAGCAAATATGTTCACATATCTGCAGCCACAGAAGCTTGGACACAAGTCCTGCAAGGTAAGCTAATTTGGGCCTTGTCCATTGTGAATGGAAGACCTCCAAGAACAGCCTGTGATATGGGTAAAATTGACCATATAATTCAATAAAGTGGCTCTAGGTGCTGGTCCAAAGTCTCAGGGGAGGTTCCTCTGCTTTGAACAATGTGATCTCTAAGGAGGGACACGAAATACATCAGTAGAGATTACTGAACACTTTTTCCAAAACAAGGGTCATTGCTAACCAGGTTTGTTATCAATTTCCTCAGCTCTTTGAAGAGAGGGGACTGATAGGTGTTTTAGTAGTCCAGTGTATGGTGTAGTGTGGTGCAGCACCTCACAGCCTAGCAGGGATGTTTTTTTAACCCATGGGCGGATCCAGCCTTTTCCCCAGAGACCTTACAAGACTACACTTACCTGTGCTGAAGGCCAAGAGTGTATGGCATGTTGATGGGTTTCTCAAATTCATTCCTGGTTTAGACATAGTTTTATCTTCTGGTCTGACAGAAACAATTTGGAATTTCCTCTCCCCTTTTTTGACTATGATTACCCTCAGAAGCCACTCAGCTGGACGCACAGCTCTGTGACTCAATGACTAGTTTTCTCACTTAAAATTTCCTTCCTGAAAGCCTTTAAGGTGAGAGCTTATCATTTCAGTATTTGTGGAGAGTTAAAATATATGAGGGCTCAACAGAGCTGAAAAGAAGTTTATTTGGAGACACAGGCCAAGATTGGGGAATTTCAATCAGCTACAGTGTCCAGCTAGATGTGAGATATTCTTATTTCTTGCTTTCCAGATGAGCTGTGCAGAACTACAGTGATGGGGTTCCCCACAGCTAACACTTACTGTACTTCAGGGGTTCATTGAAATGAAAAGGTCTTTATGACTGGAAATCATTATAATTCACAAAAAAGGGTATTGCTTCCACAGCAAAATGGCCATTGAGCTGTGCAGAATCCTCCAAGTCTGTGTTGAAATTGTGTTGCAACTTGCATTTCAAGATTTCCTGATTTTCTTTTATTTTCCAGGAGATGAAACAGCCACTATAAATCCTGTAAATCCAAAAGTGCTAGGTGTATAACAAGTAGTTTATCAGCTGCTGTTTATCTGGGATTTCTTAACTTGTCAGGTACAATGATGATCAGCACTGACTTCCTACCAAACAGGTCAATAGAGGCTTCAGTCTCTGATTCAGACACCCGGATGAATCACCCATGAAACATCCACTAGAACACAGACCTCAGGAGTGGAAGAAGACAACAAAAAAATTACAGAGACTTTCTGAAACAAAAGAATTTAAGCCACAATCACCTGCTTGCTCAAAAAGAACTGATAAAAAGGGTAATATGATTTCTGTGATGGCCTGCCTGTTTTGTATCGGGAAGATGCAGCCTTGTAATGTCTCACTAAATGCTTTTAAGCCTGTAACACTGTGCTAAGAGAGAACTGTTTCAGCAAGAATGTTGTGCCATCAGTGTTCAGGGTGGGAGTGAAATGCTGAGCCCTGAGTGGTGCTGGCAAGGATGCCAGGCATGGCATGGGAAGGAGGTGTTTCTCTGGAGGAAATCTACATCTGGTGCTATTGGGCAGTGCAGAGGGTAATGGGTGGTCCTCGAGAGTAGCTGTAATATGTGCTGTGGGAGCAATGAGATAAGCTAATACTGTAGTCTGAAACCACGTTTGTCTGTTGAGTCATCTATTATGTTGTTAAAATGTGATAATTAGAATCCGTGCATTACCAAGGAAAAAAGATAATAATTAAAGCCCAGACACAAAAGGGAGTTAATTCTCCAAAACTATTTTGTGCAGAGTTATTTGATGGTTTCAGCAAAGTAAGTCTTTCTGTTTCCTTATGAAAACCCCTGCTCTACGATGAATCTTTCTAACTCTCTGGAAAATAATCTAATTATAGTTAACACTATTATGTTCTTTGGTGCTTTGAATAGAGCTGTGGGTAATATTATGCTTACTCCAAAGCAAATAGCTGTGTGGTTCGGTCTGACATTTCATATTGATAGAAGCACAAATACTGTGTTAAAAACAATGGATAAAGGAAGTAATTAATTTTCTAGATAATATTACAAAAGAGGGAAAGCCACCATTGTTTTTTCAACAACAGGAGAAATACGCTTTGCCAGACACTCTTCTATAAATACATTTAATTATAACATTGTATTTATCTTCTCTAGGAGAAAGCAGGTGAAACCTGACTCTCTTTCTTGAAATCTTCCTAGATACCTTCCGAAACAAATGAGTACTTAAGAATCAGGAATTGTGATCACTTGAAGGCATATAACAACACCTGAACAAGAAGATTAAATATGAAAGAATAGCATACATTCTGAAAATGTGCATTTAAATCTTCTAGTTCAATCTCAAACAGACAGACCTCATCTTTATTTTTTTTTGTTTGTTTAATAAAGCCCCAACTGGAAGCCAATGAAGTTGGAAATGTATTGACTTTGTTTCCTTTCTCTTATAATTAGTTACCTGTTGTTGAATACTGATGTTAGAGACACAATACCTACACTCAGCCTCTCCACAGAAATGGAAATTCAATTGAAATTTGCTGCTGTCTCTGAAGATGTTTTCGTTGAATTTGTTTTGTTTTCACAGTGACCCTGTTGCTAAATGTTCTTAGACCAGGGAGGTTAAGTAACCTGATGTCAGTGGGCATGGCTGCACTTGGCACATTTCTGGTAATTTGAGTCACAAACCCAACAATTTTTGTTAGTTATGATATGAGGTGTGTGCCAGAGAACTGGGCTAGGGGTGCAGGAGGTTCTTGGCAACCTCTTTCTTCCATGTGGAACAGCACAGAGATGGTACCAAGGTGGAGAGGAAACCCACAAGAGCATTCTTTGAAGCCTTTACTGTCCCACAGCTCCACAAGCACCAAAGCCTCACCACAGCAGCCTCGTGGATGGTTCATGAGCTGCTCATCATGGGTATGGCCTTCCTGGGCAACTCTGCTATCAGAGACCCTTTTTTCAAATTGCAATCCTGCCCACTCCCCCCTGTCCAGCTGATTCCATTTGCACCAGAGGGATCAACAAAGGGGCTCTTGGAGGTGTTTGCCCAGAGCCTGGAATCACATCTTGTGAAACATGTAATAGAGTCAAACCAGACTTCACTGAAAGTGAGCTGGAGTGGAAGCCAGCCCGTCTGCTCTCCGACTAGGTGACTGACACATTATATCTCCCCCCAGGAAAGCAAATATTTTTTCTGTCAAAATGTCTGTATTACAATCCATTCTCACCCTTTCCTTGGCATAGAAGCAAAACCTTCTATGATTTTAATCAGTGCTGGATTTTGTGCTCCCATTAGTATTAGAAATCCAAGAACATACAACTCCGTACTCCGGAGACAGCTGAGCTATTCTTTTTTAAGGTCACAGCAAATGTAATAATGCCAGCAGCTCATAGTGCTCTTCATTAGGCTGTGTAACTTCCCAGAACATCAATCACTCAGTGGAGGGTGTTTACATACTTTCTTTAACCGGATGACTGTATTTTTAAATTGGTAACCTAGTTTAATTCTCCTTTATGAGACAGATGTGTCTGACCCTGTTGCTGTTGGGAATTCAGTGATGCACAGCACAGAGGTAGAGGTGGGATTTCACTACCCCAAGGAGGTAAAGCCAGGTGGGTACCCAGAGCTCTGTGCATCCCCCTGACCCTCCCTTCCTTCTTGTGGCTCAGCCCTGGGTGGATGATCGGTGGAATTTGCACTGGAAAATGTCTTCTCCTTTCCGTGTAGGTGAGCTCTGTACTAAGCCTCAGCTGCACCCCAGGAGTCCCTGAAACTTTGAAAAGAAGGGTTTGATCTGTTGCAAACCCTGATATAGTATGACATTTACCCATGGGCTGTGGAAAATCCCTGGGGGAAGTTAGCAAAAAGTCACTCAGACAGGTGAGCTGCAGCCCATTAGGTGCTGGTGAGGATGAGCACTGGGTGTTGTTGCTGCAGGCTCTGTCTCCTGAGTTTTCTCTGTTTGGATGCCTTCTGGAACCCAAAACAGCTGTTCCTGCAGGAGGTTTCACTTCCTGCCTCCTGGCCGAGAGCAGAGGATGCTCTTGCATCTGGGGCTTCCCAGCACAGATGCTCTGCTCACCTTCCAGGTGCCTTGGCATAAAGCAGTTTACAATAGGCACTTTAGTGTTATTTAATCTGAAATTAGGGCTCAGGGGTTTGTTTTGGATTTCTTTGCCCTTGTTTTCTTAGTATTAGTAGTGAGCTCCTGGGAACTTGCTGCAGACAGCCACAGTGACAGCTCTGGGCTTTGGTGTCTGTTGGTGCTTGCTGAGGCTCCCTGCTCACTCCTTCCTTAATTGAAGGTTGGGGTGAGGATAAGGCTTGGCTCACACGCCTTGTGAGACCTCACATGCAGAGAGTTGTGCTTGATGAGAAGGCAAAAAGAGTAGACCCCTGCCCGAGGTTTGGCTTTTTTCCCCCAATCCCTCCTTGGGAAGCAGGGAAGATGTAAAGGTACTTTGTGAGCAGTGGGAGGGGAGACTGTTTCCCAGTGTAGGGATTATATATTAATACATCAGACTTCAACAGATTCTGGTTACACAAAACCACACACGCACAGAGCAGCAGAGGGGCTGGGAAAAACACAAGTCTCAACACCTCTGTGATACTCTGGCAGCACACACACATGTTCCTGCTTCCACATGTGGGGCACTCGGAGAAGCAGACATGGAGACAGGGAAAAGGAAGAGAGGAAACGAAACCCCTCGGCTACATGTCATGGCAGCAAGAGCTGCCACGTTGCTGCGCGCCAAGGAGCATCCCTTCCTGCTGGAGCCATCTACAAGGAGGACAGGTAGGAGCAATGCAAGTGGAACCAGATGGAGGGCACAATGGAAGGTGGCCCATGGCAGATCTGGTTTGTGTGGTGAAGCAGACAAAGCACTGTGGTGGTGCTGGACACTCTCCTTGAGAAGCAGCACTAATCCTGGAAGTGTTCTAACCTGCCCTGTAACCATTCACAGTGTGTAATGATACCAAATGTGTAAGGTCTCAGTAGATGTGTTGAACTGAATTAGTGTGAACGCACTCAGGTTGCAGAGTGTCTTATTTTAGTTCGAGTTGGTCACACTGGAAAAGAGACAAATTACTGCAGGCTATTGTCAGGGTTGCTCCCAAATCCCTTCGTCCCCCAGCCTGTATTAATACTGGGGGTTGCCCCAACCCAGTGCAGGACCTTGATCTTGCCCTTGTTGAACCTCATGAACTTCCTGAGGTCATGCAGGTCCCTCAGGTGTGTCACCTGCGCCGCTCAGCTTGGGGTTACCTGCAAAGTGGCACAGGCTGATGACAAAAGGGTGTGTGCTGTGCAGATGTGTTGGGTACAGCAGCGCTCGTGGGCTGCAAACGGCTCCGGAACCGCATCCGTTGTGTGACAAGCGTGGCAGCATCTGCACAGCAGCTGGGCCAGCAGAGAGAAGAGCAATTTTCTGAATGCCTTCTGCTGACAGAATGCAGGGCTACAATGCAGCACAAGCACTCCATCTACCTGAAGTGCAGACCTACTGCTGCCAATAGATTAAACCTTAGTGCCCATGGAAGATTTAATTCAAATAAGCAACCTTGTTTCTGGCTTTATATGTGAAACATCTCTTTGTGGTGAAAATCTTCTTTTTGGGGAGATTATGTCTGTGGATGCCAGAAGGTACTTGGCAATAAGTGCCTCATGCATTTGTATCCCTGTACAACCTCTGTAATCCACTCCCTGCCTCAAGATGGTCTTTAGCTGCAAAATTCAGATCCCAGTCTTAAAACACTTCACTGTCCTGGCACTCTCAGTTTCAGAAGTTTAGGCTTATCTGCTTGGTATTTCTCCACCTTGGGAATTTGATTTGGGACTAGCTGTTAATAAATTAAATATCACCTTTTTTTTTTTTT
>VXBX01004936.1:188826-249467 GCA_013400415.1 Scytalopus superciliaris
TTTTTTTTTTAAATGCTTTTGCAACAAAGGCTCATCAGGGAATATGGAGATAATCAGCTTGAAGAAAATCCTGAGAAATCTGTCTGCACCTCTCCAAATAGGTCACCCACCAGGCAGCATCCCTGAAAATTGTATGGGGTGCCTCTGAGATAGCCTCCAGATTATTTATGGTGTTATAATTCAATTAAGTGGTGGCAGGGGATCAGTGAGGGTGGCTGTGAGATCCTCATGTGCTAGATATTTTTGGACCCTACAGAGGAAGAAATGAGAGTGTTTAGGATTGAATAATTACAAGGGTTAGGACTTAATATACTGCAATCTGTGAATATTAGTCTAGCTGAGTTACTTCATACAGAGACATAATAATGAAAGCAGTTATCAAACAGATATCTGGGATGCTGCCTACAAATAATCAGTAAATGATCCAAGGAAAAAAAGGGATGATATGCTTGGACAATATTTTATGACCATTCCTAAATTATGGAGATAGATGCTCTACAATGTTAGTCTGCCTTAAAGGCAGCAGGCTTTTAGGTCAGTAAAGCACAAAAGGTTAATTCCTATCTGGTTTTAGGAACACTAAGAGCTGTTTCTGGCTTATTCGTCGTGTCCCTATGACAAAAAAAATATATTCAGATTTAAGGCTCTCCAGTGCCATTCCACACACACACAGATGTGTGTAAACACACACCTGCAGGTTGCAGTCCCTGGAGCACTGACACAGCACAGACAGCTACAGGTAGCCTGCAAACAGCTGTAGGTTGCCTACAGGCAGCCATAGGTGGCTTGCAGACCAGGGCATTCGATGTTTCTGCTTTGGAGAGCCTCTTGTACTCACCATGTGCTGCAGCAGCTCCAAGTCTGCTCTTAAGCAGGGCAAAGGAAAACAAGTCTCTCTAGGAGCTGGACTTCCACAATCCTTGTCAGTCCCTTCCAACTCAGTGTGTTCTATCATTCTATGAAGTCTCAAGCCCAGGCAGAAAATATCTATTATTTTCAGTTCCGATTAAAAAGGCCATGGGCCCAGTCAGAACTATGAAGATGGAAATCTGACTTTGAAATACCGTGAGAAGAAAGAAAAACCAAATGTCTATCTGAACTCAAATCTCCAAAGATCTACCAGCATATCTGGATTTCTCCAGTGGTGATAACTTCTGTATCAAAAGAAGAAATGAGAAGAAGACCAGAATTTCCTGGTAGAAACCAGGAAATTTTGCTTGTCTAATACTCATTGTGGCAGGAGCATACAGTTCTGCCATGCTTCAAGGATGCACTTAGAGCAGTCACTCCTGTTTCTCATTTCCTCCCTCTGACTATCTCTGGTCACTATTAATCATTAGGCAATTACATTCTTTAAGATAAATCACCACAAGTTTCTCTTCTGTAAACAGAGAAACAGCTTTTCTTTGTAAAGATTGATTTAGCTGCCCTGCTATTTCCTGTTTAATTAAACAGGATCAGTCTGACAAATGCAGGTTTTTAAGCACTTTGTTTCTAGCTTTTTTTCCCATCTCCTAGGAATATACAAAGAAATGACTTATCTTTCATGGCGCTGAGAGGGCAGCTAGACTAATACCAGTCACTTTGCCCTTGGGCATCAATTAATATCAGCTATGTCAGATAATCTCATACACAGGAACTGCCAGAGTGGTTCTCCAGCACCCTTTGTAGCCTTCAGCTGGTACCAATTGAGTGTCAGACCTTCTCGAGCCAGCAGATGTGTTTTGTCCAGATGTGAGGTGTCTTTGCTCTCCTTACTCCTCAGTCTCATTGAGCTCTGCTCAAAGGAGTGGGAACTTTTTCGGTCCATATCACAGATCTGTGCTTTGGGGAGGGATAAAAAGACTTCAGAGGTGCATCCTCCTCAGGGAGGTAAGGGTGTCCTGAGGTGGGGCAGGTGCTGAGAAATCTGCAGGCACAAAGCTGAGCATTATCCTCAGATGGATTTTGGGCAAGTAACATAAAATAAATACATCCCCAGACAATAAATGGAGGGTCTGGTCTGGAAGCCCTTGGCTTGGAGAGAGGAAGTTTGAGGGGCATGAGGGCGTGGGTTACCAAACCATGCAAGTGGAGAATTGTGGAGCTGTTCATCATGTCCTTCAAAATCAGGGCTACAGGCACCTGCTGACTGAGGCTGAATTTCACAGGAAATTAATTTGCACACAGGGCAGGGAGGTGCTGGCACACGCTGCTGTGGGAGCTCAGGGGATGGATGGCACTGGCAGGTTCACAAAGGGATCAACCAAACTGAGGAGCCACATGGGGATAATGAGGACAGCAGGAGGAAGAGGCTGGGGCAGTCAGAGAGATGATGCAACCAAACCATTGGGTGGTATTACCTGGGGGAAGCGCACAGGAGGAGCAGCATGCAGGCAGCGTGTGCAGAGTGGCAGTGCTGTCCTCACTGCTGTGCTAAACAGGAGACGTGCCCTTCCACATCCACCACTGTCTTATCTCTAAACACTCATCAAGATGAAGTTACATGGCCTGGGAAAACAGTAGACTGTCACATCTTTATTGGCTTTCAGATAAATGTTTCCTGACACTGGAGCCATCTGCAAATTCAGTCCTGCCACTCCTTTCATTCAAGCCTCTGTTTAAACGATTTCTTGAAAGGAGAAATCCAAAGAATAATTTTTTCCCTTTCAATCTCTTCCTTTGCATCCACGTGGGAATATCACTGATCACCCAGTAAACAATTAGCACTCAGCCTTCCCACACACCATTATTACACCAACAAGGCAAAGGTTTCATGTTCCTTCTGCTTGTCCCTGAAATGGTAACAAGAGCTGGGATTTTTCTGGAAGCCATTTCCTTAAATTTTCCCTTTGGGATTTTCAAATGATACTACTTTGCTGTGAGATGAGGTAACCCTACCTCGTGTTGAAAACTGCTTGTCTTTTGTTATTAGGTCTCTTCCAGAGTGAACAGTTGGAAATGCCCTACTGGTTCATATTAATGTCATGTCTCACATTTGGCCTGTGCTTGCAAGGTGTGCTGGAGGAAGTCCTGATGTACAGATATACATGGAATAAAGGGCGTTTTGGGGAGGCTGGCAGAAAATGGTGGTAAAATTTCTTTCAGAGATGTAAGCTGTGCTCTCCCAGTTGCCTTTTGCCCCTTTGTGATACAAAGGCAAAGACCACAATGTGTGTGAATGTCCTGCAAACACACGGTCTCAGGTGTGATGGGAATAAAAGCAGGATTAGTGCAGACTGGCACATCTACGGCATCGCTTCCAGGAGAAGTTCTGACCAAAAAAAACCATAGTCCCACCAGCCTATAGTGTCCTCTACTTGCTTCCTACGAGGAATGCAGGTCTACCAACATGTAAGAACTCCTCATCTGTGTCAGACAAATTGTGGCAGCAGGTCAGGGATCGTGCTTGGCATGGAGGCGATGACCTCCAGGTACAGTAACATCATCTCCTGGCACAGTGGGGTGTGGAGGGTCTCTGATCACAGAGCAACATTAACAAAAATGACTCTTATTTTCCCAAGGGTTCAGGCTCTCTGCATGAATGCAAAGGTGAAGAGGTGACGCAGCAGGAGCCACCAGGCTGGGCAGGAATTCTGCAGGCTGTGGAGAGCTGAAGCTGAAAGGGAGCGTCACCCATCTCTTTGAGGATTTCCTTGCTGCTTACCCTGCTGAAACATCTTCTCCCTCAGGCTAAGTGGTTCATAGCTCTCGGCTCATTGTTGTTACAAGACATTTAATGCTTCATGGCAGATGGTCCACTGCACAACTTGTTCTTTTTTTTTTTTTTCGTAACTAAGGTAGATTAGCAGGCAGTGGTTCAGTTTCAGGCAGAGTCAGCTGAGATTTCAGTACAATCCCACATTTGTTTAAAGCAAACGAAAGAAAAACCGAAAAAGGAGTTGGGAGAGAAATATTTTCATAGTGACAAGATTTGTCTGTTTTATAGCATATTTGGTGAAAGCCAAAATATGGTGTTCCAAGCACCTTTAGAAAACTGTTAAAATACAAAATAAAGAGTGAACAGTATTATACTTTGTGACTGAATGCATGAAAATACACTGACTTTAAGCTAAGCTGAATGGGATTCGACCTTGGCACAAATGATGGTGTTTCTCCACCTCCTTTCTGACCTGTGCCTTTTCAGACAATTTTCAGATTTAATTTATAATGCATTTCCATATACAGAGGAAAAGTGCTACAACTTTATCTGTCCGTGGAGTCCCAGTAGTCTCAGCTCACCAGATGTTCCTTACTCATTTAAACAGTGCATTGAGCTTTGCTTAGTATGATAATTTTGAAATGCAATGGGTATGGGGAGGCATAATGAAGAGTTAGAGGTAGTGGCTGCAAGGGTGAAATGTGTCAAGGAAAAGATCAGTTGCTGTGTGTCCAGCTGCATTACCGTAACTGTGGGTAGTAATTGTTGTGCAAACACCTACAGGTCACTCTGAGCATACACTATGTTTTGATATCTTTTTTTTAAGGCCAGAAACCTGATCAATCACCTGCATTTGAAAACAGGATCTCGCTGCAGGTGAAGTCTTTATTTTGACTCAAACTCATGTGATTACCAGATTGGGTTTGCTGCAGGAGGGACTGTGGATTGTACCTGGCTCTGGGGTTAGAAGGTTTGCCACCCACTGCACCAACCACACCAGGGCTGGGTGGGAGTCACTGCCCTGGCCACCAGCATCTCCTCTGAGCACAAAGCTCCAGACTTATTGCTGAGGAACAAAATTCAGTTTGCTGCAGATGAAGGGAGGGTGTAAAGAACGCTTTTTGTAGTCATGCCTTCCTACTCCCAGGAGCAGGAACAACTGACCTGTTTGCCCAGTGACTCCTTTTTGTACTTTTTGCCCTTTTTGACTCTGATTTTCACTCTCTCTGTGTCCAGCCCTTGCTCCCAGCAGCAGCCCAGCCAAGGCCAGGTGTCACCCTCAAAGCAGCTGAGTGCAGCCCTGTCTCCAGGACTCTGTGAGAGGCTCTCCCACTCAGCCTTTCTTCATCAGGGAGGGTAGAGGTGCCCCAGCCCATGGCAGTGGGAAGGCAGAGGGAGAATATTCCCAGTTACCCTGCAGAGACCTCACCTCAGAGGCTTCACTGTGACGTTCCACTCCACATCCAAGAAATAAAATGGACAGAGAGTTTTAAATCCAGGGCAGCAGCTCACGGTGTGACAGGACCCTCCAAGTGACACAGAGAGGTTGAGGGACACCAATGATTGCTGCTGGGCACAGCATAGAGTTGAAAAGGTAAGTGCATTGAAAGGCAAACCCAGAGTTCATGTTTCCTAAAGAAGTTGAAATCTTACAATCCACGTAGTTACATGAGTATTTTCCCCAAAGGAATCTTGGGGTTTTGCTATTTCAAAGCTTAAAATACATTCACCTCCTCTCCAGCAACTTGCTGAAATAGTAAAAAATCCTCAATCTTACTCAAGCTCACATTAAATTATTTTTGCCCTATATTTACAACAAGGTCAATTTTTTTCTCCCTGAATTTTCTTGCATATAATTCATTTGAATGGGGTGGCTTCTATGTCATCTTTAATCTTCTAAATGTATCTTAAGTTCAAATTATAAATCCTAGAAAGGAGTGACCCATAATGAATTCTTAACCACAACTTTATGGCAGAACAAATATACTTTTCAAATATGCAAACTGTTAAATGTTTTCTTATCATACTAAAAGTGTGAATTAAATTATAATATGATGAAAAAGTAGCAGTTTGCAGTAATTCCAAATGTGGCAAATCTTCAGTAGTGCATAAAATTATTCAGTGAACTGTGGAGAACATCAGAGCAATTCTAGCCTTAAAGCTTTTCTTCCAACAACCAAAAAGTGCCAAAAACAAGCAAGCATAGCTAAGCATTTCATCTTGGAAGCAGCTTATTGAATTAATAAGACAAGTCAATTAATGTAATGCTCTGTTGCTTCAGGATAAAACATGAAAAGGAAAAATATGGAGCTGTTTACTGTAGTGAGATCAAGCAACCATGAAGTCTGTAAAGTTAAAGTTGCTCATTTCTCTAAATCCTAAGGAAATGATCAGCATAGCCATTGTATATTCTCACTTTATATGTAAGTCATGACTGAGATGTGGATCTTCTGCTGTCCAGACAGGGGGTTTTAATATCAATTTGCTCCTGCTCTGAGTCTGGTTTGTCTCTGTACTGCTTAACTTGAAACTCAATAGCTGCTATAACTCACAGAGGTCAAACACTGGAGCCTGCCCAGGGAAGTGGGGAATCTCCAGCCCTGGAAGTGTTTAAAAATGTGTGGATGCAACACTGAGGGACATGGTTTAGTGGTAGGCTTGGCAGTGCTGGGCTAATGGTTGGACTTGATGATCTTCGAGGTCTTATCTAGCCTTAATGATTCTATGTTGGGTTATGTTTGATGGGCTCAGCTGTGTCTGAGGGCACTTAGTGCTAACTGCTGAGCAAAGTCACCTCGAAGGTGTCCAGGGTATTTTCCATGGGTACCGTTTTAGCCTCTGCATTGGGGAGCAGTGAAGAAAATCAAGAGCTGCAGGTAGAAACTGTATTTCAGCAGAGCAGCCTGTGTTTAAATCATAGCAAGGTCCTGATAAATTGAAAGTTAAGGTTAGTAATCTTTGCTTTCAGGTCAGTTCTTCAATTTTCATTTACCTTAATGCTAGGCTTGTATGTGCTCAGAAATCCTGATGTTAGGTGTCTGTGAAAAAGTGTCTGAGAAGGATTGAGTCAATTAATGGTGAACAGCTGGTTTTCCTGTGTAATAGGCTGTATCTTCCCAGAAATCCTCATTATGCAAACTTTGGGTTTGACTTGAAAAAATAATAATAATCCTGATCAAGAACTTTACCAGTTGTGAACTCTCATTTTTCAAGTCTTCTGCCCAAACCACTGCCTTTGATTGCAAGAGACTAATTAGATCAGTTTTAAAAGGGCTGCTGGGGGTTAATGAGGACTACAGAAAGGTACTGGCTGTTGATAGAGATGAGTGCCTCAATTATTCAGGCATAAGATGACTTTCATGTCTGACAGCAATTTGTGAAGAACAATTCTCTCATGGCTATTCTGGTAAAATTCTGTTGGGAGTGTAAGGGCAGCAGGTGAAAGGGAAACTGTAGACAGCCACACAGACCAGGTCTACACTCATTTCACATCATGCTGTTGGGTTTTGGGGCTCCTTTGCAAGTGTCAAGACCTCAAATGGTAAAGCTACCAGAGGTGCTTAAAGGTGAAATTCCTGTAGTCTCCAGGGGGATGTGTGGAGTATGTGAAGGGGAGAGCCTGAGGACTAGAAATCAATGACAACTATGTGTGAAACCAGTTTTAGTTTTGGACTAAAACATTTTAGCAATTTTAAGCTGCTTCTCCTAATTTTGCCTCCAGATCATCAACAGCACTGACTGTAAGAAATCCTGTCATCCTTATTTTCCTTTGCAGCTTTATTCCATGGTGGCAAAAGGGATCTGTTGTGGTCCCATCACACATATTTGTTGTGGTTTGCTGCTAGATGCACAGTCGAGATGCTGTTGTTGGGAAAAGCCACTGTGGCACATCAGAGAGCTTTTGAGGGACATCTTTAACTCCAGGATCTCATAGATCATGTGCAACGAGCGGTCACAAAAGTCACAATACAAATTGTTATTGGGAGAAAAAAAGTCATTTTTAACTCAGCTGTGAGGCTGCAGAGCAACATTATGAACCAGCAAATACTGTGGGTCAAATCCACTCATAAGGGAAACTGATGTAGTTTGGCAGACACTGTCAAAAAGGTGTCAACCCTTACTATCCAGTCCTCTGGGGTGACTTCAGCAACTTCAGCCTTCAGAATCTTCCTAGGCAGCAGGTACATCTATTTTTCTAATGTTTGAATCCCTGAACTATCAATTCAGAGTTTACTCTTTCAGTTTCGAGTGCCCGTAGTTTGTGTTGACTGTAACAAGATGCTGCTGAAAATCACATTGCAAGCCAGAAATCACAGACTATATGGATACAACATCTAAAGGGGAAAATTGTAGGATTAGGCCCACTATCTTGAAAAATCCAATTCTGCTCAAGTCAGAGAAATAGAAACAAGTTACAGAAGCTAGAACTAAACAAATCAAAGTGTTCTGACATTAGGAAAAAAAAGTGATATAAAAAAGGTGTTTCAGTTAGGGGAATAGGATGGAATACTGTTTATAATCCCACAGTGAAGAAAATTATGAGATTAACTTTGCTGAATAAAACCAACAGGCTCTTATCACCTGTCTTGTTTTGTACACCAAGTACAAGAATAGGCTTTTGTGAAACCACAGTGTCATTTTCTCTGCCTCGGACAAAGCCAGGGTGGAGATGGACTGAAAAGGAGATAGGCTATAATAACATCTAGAAATCAGGTGCTGAGAGAGTAGAAAAGCTAATAGAGAACATGATATTATAATAAGCACATCTCAGCACAGGTTGGCAGAAAAGGCCACTCTAGGCTCATAAGTGATGTTATCACACCTACCCACCAGTCAAATTCAGGCTAGACTAAGATCAGGGAAAGTTGGAGGAATACAAGTCTGCTTACAGTGAATCCAGTGAAGCCCCTTTGGTGCTAAATGCTAAATTTGCCACTGGCAGAGTTAAAGAAAAGCTGGACAGTGCCTGGTAGCACCAAGAGGCAGTGACATCTTTGTGACAGGTCTCCTTCCCTGCTTTTGTTCATTACTACAACTTAAATGGGTCTCAAGGTGGTTCATCAGTTCCTATTCCAGAAGCAAAGCTGGTGGAAGATTTTGCTAAGGGCTTGAATTCAAGAGCCAAGTGCATTTTTCCTTTAAAGATTTTTAGCTGATCTACACCATTAATTCAGTATCAAGGTTCTTCAGGTTGCAGGATGCTTTGAAGGCTGTTTTGTTTCAAAGATACTTCCAGGGAATGTTTTTTAAGCCTGGAAGGACACAGAGATCATTGTCTTATAATGTCTATAACATTTCTTAACTGTTTCTCTGCTTTCTATCATGTCTGTGAGATACTAGCAGGGCTTGAGGGACTTGGGGCCAGGTCTGTAAAAACTCTGGACCTTTTTACATGGGCTACCATGCAGGCTCTACTAGCTTAGGTAGCAGAATGTTTCAGAAAGAAAATATAACTGAAAGAGCACCAGGAAAAAAAATGCTCAGAAAAAACCCATTGGAAGAGGCTTCCCAGGGAAGTGGTAGAATGACTGTCCCTGGAAGTATTCAAAACATGTAGATGTGGTGCTTAGAGATCAGGTGGACCTGACAGTGCTGGGTTAATGGTTGGTCTTGATGATCTTAGAGGTCTTTTCCAACCTATATGATTCTGTGTTACATCTATGTCTGTATTTGGATCCCATAATGTGCATTTCACAGCAACCTGGCCTGCTCTTCACTCTCTGGTTCAAGTCCAAAAAAAGTCTGATCAAATCAATAGTGGTAAATTTTCCTCTTGCAGAGGCATAAACTGATGGCAAGCCCTCAATAGTCAGTGTGCTGAGTTCTTGGTTCTGTTCAAGATGTAGGAGACCTTCGGAAAAGCAACAAACAGAAGAGGTTCAGTGAAGGTGAGGAGCTGACAATTAACTCCACTGCTGCAAATCAAACACCAGTAGCATCTGCTTTGTACACAAGACACACTTGAGATGGACCCTGTGGCCCTGAGCTGGGGATTGCTGGGGTGGGCAGTGAAATATGGGAAGCTGCTGGCACAGGTTGGCATCTCACCTTCCAAAGTACAGAGGAAAAAGGAAAAGAAAGACCACATAAATCACTTTTGTTGGTAACAGCTCCCTGAAATGGGTCTTTTCCTCAGTCTGTGGGGCAGCAGTGGTAATAAAAGACTAATAGAGATGGATGAATGTAATTGAGTGGTGTGAAAGAGAGGGGATGATATGAAATGAAAATGAAATGAAATAGGAAATGAAGAGGAATGACAGGTGGGAGGATGGAATTGCATATTCCCCTGAGCAATATTTTAGGCTATGGGTAGTTTGCTTCACATCTAGGTGGGCCTGCAGCCCTCATTTCTAACTGAATCAAGGACAGTTATCTGAGAAAGAAAGAAAACAGATGAGGGATAGTGGGAAGCAGGTCAGTAACCTGACGCTCAAGCATGTGTATTATTTTGGGTCATACAAATTGGATCATATTGTTGCATGATGGGAAAATAAAAATAATCCGACCGTGAGTGCTGGATGTAAAGATGCCATATCCAGGCCTGTCATGGGGGAAAGACTTCTGCACATTTCTGAGCTGCACAAAGGAATTAGAGGTACTTGTCGAGCAACAGCAAAAGGTTTGAGCAAAGGTCAAAGTATGCCCACAGATGAATATTTGTGAAAAATACAGTAGTTTTTTTCCTCATGACTTCGTTGCCCTGTGTATCCTCTCCCCTGGCAGTGGTGCTCACATTCTCAGGTGAGGCCAAATTATTTGTGCTTCTTGTTGGCTGGTTCAGGCATTTTTCTGGTGTGAAGGAATGTGCTTTCTCTGCTTAAAGTCAACTTTTGCCTGAAAATCATTCTATTGGATGGGCATCTCCCAGAAACCGTGACCTGCAAAAGAAGACAAAAAAGTTGGCCACACCTGTTTCTCAGCCTTTTTCCATCTCTGCTCTCATCTGAAAGCCTTGAAGCAGCTTCTATTATGGAATCATGAAACTGAACTAGGGCAGGACTGTGTCCCCGTGGGAGCAAAAGATGGAGTAGATCTAGTGGTGGTCTTCCATGAATCAGTGGTTTGACAATCCCAGCTGAAGGGAGGTGCCCAACCTCTGGTCAGTTGGTGCTTGCAGACAATTGTCCACACTTGACTGCAGACCCCCCAGTTCTGCTGCGGCACAAGCTAAAGGCCAGGGTCTGCTGTCAGCCAGATTTCACTGATGTGAAACGTAGATGAACCACCTGCAGTGGTGACCTAAAAATCCAGGAGTCCTCAGTTCTCCTGCCATGTCTGCTGCAGATTTTTAGCATCATCTTGTACAGGTCTCAGGTCTTGTGAGTTGTGGTTTCCTCCCTGACAAGCAGAGGATTCAGTTTCTTTTTCTCATAGTTTTATAAAGTACAAATATTTGTGAAGTTAAGTGTTTTGACTCTGTGAGCCTCTTGGAGAAGAAACCATAAATATGTGTCAGGCCTATGATCTGAATTCAAACCAGTGAACTAGAAAAAGTGTTGACAGCCTGAAACCAACTGCCCTGTACACGCATCTCCTTCTGTCTACCTGAAAGATTATTTGTGGAATGTGTTTCTATTTTTCTCTGACAAAAAATAGAATACTAAGCAAAGAAGCATGACCCATTTCTTTGTCAGGCTCTAAACCCTGCTTACTGGGATGTGACTGAGGTATTGATACAAGAGAAGTTCATTTTAGGCCACAATATTCATCCTGCCACTGAAGAAGAAACAAAGCCTGCCACCTTCAGATGAAATGGATGTGCTTTCCAAGCCAAAGTATGTTTATCTTCTCCACAACTTCTCTATAATCTGTAATTACATTTGGACCATACAGTGAAACAGAAAAGCAGCAAATGAGGAGAGTTAGGAATGTAACTAATCATTTTATAATAGGAAAACATACAAGCAATACACCACTGAGAGTACCTGCAAAGTCTGTTAATAATCAATAGGTCTGGTAAGAACATCACTCTTCATAAACTGCATCACCTTCAGTAATTTTTTATGGTCCTTTCTCTTGTAATGCCAAGTCTGGGTGCACATGATGCTGTTCAGAATGTTGCCCATAGGAGGAGCGGACTTTCCCCATAGGCTTTTTTTTTAATATAGCATATTCAAAGCAATATCAAGTCATACCACACTGAGCTCTTTATTACCAGAGATTTTTGGACAGAAGCACATAATCTAGATCTTCTGAATCAATAGGCAGATGGTAGCTACTTTTTTTTTTTTTTCAGTATTTTTTTCCAGCTTGTACATTTTAGATTTACATAACTTGGTTTCACACATCTGAAGAAACACTGACATAAATCTAAGTTTATCTTCAATGCATTTACAAATATTTTTCTTTTTTTTTTTTCTTTTTTATTTCCTGACATGTCTCTGTCTAGACTTCTGCTAGAAAGCAGGAACTTTAACTTTCCCCTCTGTTGACATAAATACCTTTTAACACTATGCAGAGAATGGCATGACTGTCACTTTCCCATGAGGATGTGGGACCCATTCACTCCTCCCCTGAAACACATCAACTTTCCATCGGCTAAGATAAGTAGCTCTGACATCTTCCTGCTGCTCACTGTGCTACTGTGCATATCCCTGAAATACAGAATCTTTGTGACTCTAGGCTGGTTGAATCTTTCTGCTTATTGTTTTCAGTTTGGTTCCCTGAAACAACGAGGGTTAGCTGCATCTGACTCTTAATTTGACTTCATGTTCTATTAGTCATTATTTTTGCAAAGGCCTTAATTCCCCTCTAAAACATTTTAATTAAAACACCAATTTCTCAGTGCCACACTTCACGAGCAGATTTTGCAGCAACTTCAAAGAGACACAGATGTTTACTGAATTTGGTGGGGTGATATTTGAGGCTGCCTACTGGCAAGGAAAAATTCATAAACATCTCCAAGAAACTTTCCTTCGGTAATGACAACACTTCCTTCTTATATTTTAGCAAGTCTAATATTTCCCAATCTCAACAGGCATATTTCATAGGCACAGGCATAAGGGCTGTTATCTGCTCACAGCCTGAGCCCTGTCAGATGCACTGCTTTGGGGTAGATACCTCCCAGTGCTGGCACCTCGGGCTCTGGCAAAGGGTACAGGAGGCCATGTGTTAGTTTGCTCTGTGTGTGTCCTCTTACAGAATATCAGTAGACTGGGAATAAGGAAACCAAAGTTCAAATTCTGCTCAAATTTTCCACTGCCCTCCAGTGTGATCCTGAGTGGCCATTTCACTTTTGCTGTCTCAGCTGCAGCTGGTAAAGGGATGATAACATACCCTGGCTTTGAATTGACTTACCTCCTGGGGGCAGGGTCTATCTCCTAGTGCACCAAGGGCTTCCAAGCTTGAGAGGGTTTTGCGGTTTTTAAAGTGTTGTCCAAGTAAAATTCAGAAGTGTTAACAATTTATTTTGAGGAGTTTCTCCTTGTGGCAGGTGAGCCTGGAGGTGGTCTGATGATCCCATTTGGCACCACACCTGTCTGTGGGCAACGAGGCAGGCAGTGCTCCTCTGTGAATTGAGATGATGTTACTAGGGACACATGGCCATGTCAGACTGTCTAAAACATAGACTAAAGTTCAGGTATCTTCTGTGGTTTGGACAGATGGCTGTAGCCAGAAAATACATGGCCTGTCCAGATGGGACACCAGGGAGGCTGCTCTCCATGTGCTAGGACCTACAACTGGTGCTGAGGCTCATGCTCCTTTCTGTGCACAGAAGAACCGCAGAACCATTAAGGTTGGAAATAACCTCTAAAATCATTTATTCCAAGCATTAACCTCACACTGCCATTTTCACCATCAAGCCATGTCCCCAAGTGCCACACTGAGACTTTATTCCAACAGTTCTAGGGATGGTAATTCTATCAGTTTCCTGGGCAGCCCATTTCTTCCCTGGTTACTTTTCACCCATCTCTTTTTGAAGGGAAGATAACTGAAGTACTTGGAAACAGCTTATCCATTTCCATGTGAGCATCAGGCAAAGACCAGCATGGAAAGCTGGGATGGAGTATGGCGTGACACATCATGGAGCTGCTTTAACCTACAGTGTAATTACAGTGACAAGTTCTGCCTCTTGAAGCATCAGGGTTGAAGTGGTTGCCCTGAAGGAGAAAGAAAGTTAGTGGGAGAATTGCAACCAAGTCTAGGTTGGAAAGTGCAGCACTTCCTTGGCACTGGATTAAAAGTGATCAGCATGGCCAAAGGGGTCCTGTGAAAGACAGGTAAGCAGGCTGAAAGGAAATTGGAAATATTAAAGAAATGAAACTAGACTGGATAGAACTAGTTTTACAATTCCCTATTCTTCCTTGATTTGGTAGCATTAGGCCAACTCAAGGGTAGATTGCGCAGACTTATGCGTGACAGCGAGACACTTTTCCACACGAATAAACCCCCTGAAATTAATTGGACCGCTCACAAAAGTGCCTGGGAATGTGAACTAGGCTTTTACATTTCAGCCCTTGGATCTCATCTTTCTTCAGCAATGCAGAAGCCAGGCTGCCTGGTGAACAGCAACAGCTCAGCTAGAAATGGGAGTTTCAAACCACTCACAGTGAGCGGGTCAATGTCTCCTTCCTGAGGAGCATCTCAGCTCAGCTGAATTCTCCTTAGTAAGAAACAGATTAAAATTAAACTGAAGAAAACTATTCCTGAAACGAAAGCAGGGCTCAGGCACAGGTTTGTGCTTACCACAAACTGTCATGGGTCTGCTGTGCCATGCAATTGCCCACGTCTGCTTTTAGCTGGTGGCAAATGCTCTCAGTGAGAATTAGCCTGAACTGCAACAAGGGAAACGTAAATTTAGGTAGTTCTTCCGTGTGTGCTGTGCGATAGGAGCACACAGCCAGGCAGTCCCGTACACTGGGATGTGCCTAAGCATTCAGGGTGTCCACAGGGGCATTTGCTTCAGCTGAGGTGCTTGTTCACCAGTTGCAAATGGGCTCCTGAAAAACCAAACCGTATGCAAAATTCCTCTCATGTGTTGGTCTGGAAAGAAATAGCTTTGTTGTTGTTTCAAAGAATTAGTGAGCCAACAATGCAAAGCTTTGGAGGTGGTTACTGGGTTTTTACTGGAGTCTCTAAGAGCTATACAAAGTCTGAAGACATTGTACGTACAGTACATCTTTAATAAGAAGGGAGCTCACAGTCTACCAAACTCTGCCAAATAAACTTTTAATACATACTGTACTTCACTCAGTAGTTGTCCATCTCTTCTTCATGGAATATCTAACAGCTCTAAAAATATTTTCTTGGAAGAGGATAGAATTATCATTGTTATATATCAATCAAGTATGGTTAATGAAGCAAAGCCAGCATGCTAGTATTGCACAAGGGGAAAAGCCTCCAGAACACAAAGTGAAACAACAAAAGCCCTCGAAATTCTGCCAAAGGGAACAGGAAGCTCTGGATGTCTCATCAGTAGGATTCGTGTAGCTCTTAGGCGTCCTTGTACCGCAGCAGGTTTGCTTTGCCTCTTCTCTGCCACATTCCTCTCTCAAACAGGTAGGGAACTTCCAGACCATTACAAAAAAGGAAAAAGAAAATTACAGCAGCTGCAGCAAAGTGTGGTACTATTCAATTTCTTGAAGAGTGAGGCTTTTATTTCAAAATATCATATATTAATATATATATATTTCTATATATATACTTTAACTGGTATAAAGTAAATTGTAGATCCAAACTTATACTGTTGTTTGTACTTCGCAATCTCAGAAACTTTAGCAAATGAACCATTTTCTTCATTTTTTTATTTTCAGCTGTCAAAAATCAGGGGCATTATTTCCACCGAATCCTTCCTTTCACACAGTAAAGCCACTGTTGTTATCTGGTAAACAGTCAAAGTGCAAATAAGAAATCCATTTGGCTTTTAAATGCTGAGATGGTTTTAAACTTTCAATACTTTGTCCTCATAAATCAGCAGGGCTTTCACTGTCTCCGTGCAGACACGGGCGCTCTGTTAAGTCCTCGGGTGGATCTGCAGTGACAAAGTGCAAAAGAGTCAGTTACGTAACATATGGGGTTTTTTAATACATTCTTTTGGGAAATAAAGATCCAGGCTCTGTGGCATGGAGCTGAGCTTAAATTGAAGTATTGTGAGGGGTGTGTGTCTTTTCTCTTAGGGCTGCAGGGATGTAAGGATATGCATGAGACAGACCCTGGGCAAGCTCCTGCCTCTGCCTTAGGAGATGCTGGATGTGCATCAATCTGGATCCTGCACCACCTGGGCTGGTGGTGCAGGAGATCACAGAATGTCTTGGTTTGGAAGGGACCTTAAAGCTCATTTCAATCCATGCTCCCTGACCTGGCAGGAACACCTTCCACTAGCCCAGATTGCTCCAAGCCCTGTTCAACCTGGCCTTGGACACTTAGAGGGATGGGGCAGCCACAGCTTCTCTGGGCACCCTGTGCCAGGGCCTGCCCACCCTCACAGGGGAGAATTTCTTCCCAATATCTAATCTAAACCTACCATCTTTCAGTTTGAAGCCATTTCCCCTGGTGTAGGAGCAGGGAATGGCAGCAGGCCATGGTGCCAAGGTACTATTTGGGCTGAGAGGAACAGAGGCTGCTAAGAAATATGATGCTTAGGTCCCTCAGGGCACCATAAAATGCCCTGCACTTCCCTCATGGCAAAATTCATGGAAAATCAAGTGTATCTTTGGCTTTAAAAACTTAATTAATGAGCTATGCTAAAGGACTAAACACAGAAATAAATGCATGAAAAGGAGGCAATGGAGGATGGGCTGGCAAAGACTTCACTGGATCTGTTGTCCACCTCCTTCTGACATTAATCAGTATTAATCACCCTAGAAAATTAAATATATTGTGTGTATACATGTAGTCATAAATACATACACACACACACTTATATGTGATTTATTGTAGATCTGGATGAATATACTAATGGATATTTTAATCCTGAGATTCATAAGTGTGAATGTTTTCCTTGTCAGGACAGCAGCGGCCCAATGTAAATGTATTTGGTGTAAGGAAAAGCCTTCATTAAAACAGTTTACAGCCTGTGTAGACTTGCTGTAGCTTTTTGGCACATCACCACAGATATAACTAGGATGTTGACTGATTTGTCATGTTTTTTCTGCTTTCTTAACTTCCTTAACTGCATAAATTAGACACACATGGCCCAATCTTATGGCCTGGACTGTGGTCAGAACAGATTACGCTGTGATCTCTTTCTGTGCTGCCATCTGAAATGGCAAAACAAAGAAGAAAATCTCTGATTCAGGATCTGATTGCTTTCATTATTTTACATTTCTGTTGCCAGACTTGACACAGCAGTACAGACTCAAGCAAAGTTTCAGGGACTAAGAAGTTGAGTTTTTACTCAGAAAATGCAAGAGACAGTTGCAAAGCACATCATGTCATGTTGTCTTTGTCAATTGGGTTCTGTAATGATATTTTAAAGCAACAAAGCAAGATACAACTGGAAGCAGCACCATAAGGTACTCCCCTCACAAGCTAATTAAAATAACTCCTGTGGGTAAATGAAGAAATATTTTTTTCAGTTCTGAGCATTCGCTCTGCAAGTATTTAATTTAAATGAAATACAATAATGCCTACTGAATAGATTGGACTGTACTTCTGCATATTAATGAAGCCGCTAAATTTCTAGCAATCACTTCTATCGCCTAAAACTAGTTTATATGATGAGGATTGGGGGAGTTTAGGAGTAGGACAGTTTGACTGAAAAAAGCAAATGCAATTCCTAAATTATATAACTTGCAGACAGACTGAAGAAGGGCTGAATTATTGTATAAGATACTTCATGTTGCTTCTTACTTCTTCAGCATCACTTTCTTCCATTTTAATTCTCCAATTCAGTGAGAAAAATGTTGCCTCACTGGAAAGGACATGTGATACATTTCTGGATCCTTTTGCACTGCAAGGCACATACATTAGGGCACAACAAGGAAACTGAGTCATGAAATCAAAGCTCCCTCCATGCTTTCTTGTTATTTCCAGGAGATGACAGAGATAATATGGATCCTGCTTTTGGTGGTCACTTACTGCCTTCTGCAAAGAAAAATCACCTAAATTAGCAGCTATCCTAATAATTTAATGTGTTGGTGTGATCAGCCGTGCCAGGAGGCACCGCTCAAGAAACTGGGGGTGTAATACAAATTATTCATCCTGGGGGAGATCATATGGAGGGAAAGCAAAGAATTCAGATGGCATGGGGCTCAGTTAGGGGCAAAATCTCCTCCTTCAACAAAAAGCCTAGAGAGACAAGAAAAATGACTAGCATTAGGATCGTAGAAAAAGGAAGAAGTCAGAAAATCATGACACTAAGCACGTTCCTGTGAATTAGCAGCTGGGTATGAGTATGTAGAATTTCTTAATAAACAAGAGAAAATGTCTTGAAAATATGCTTTTTTATTTAGCAGGTTTCAAAAGATATTTTCCACTTCACAGAAAATTAAAATTTATATATTTATAAAAAAATATTTTTGTCTTGACAACCATGTAATTTTCATGGAAAAAAAATTCAATTATGGTATGAAAATAAGTTAATTAAAATTGTGGAATACAGGTACAGGGTGCAGCTTTAAGCAAATGGCTGTGAAACAATCAGACAATGTAAAAGGAAAGCTAAAATCTATTTTTGAAAACCACTTTTATTCCCAAGACAATCTCATAGTGGGAGAAGTTTAGGCAGCTCATTCACACTCTCTCTCTTTGCAGCCCCATCTCTGTGTCTTCCTGTCACCACGCGGCGAAAGCTGTCGTCACCTGTTGGTCTGTGTTACCTGAACCTTCAGCACTCCCAAGAACGTGCCACTAATGGGTTCACAGGGCTAGAGCTACTCTGAAGTGAGACCTGAAATGCAGTCAGTGAGTTGAGTGCTCTGACACAAAGCCCTTGTACAGCTGCTGGCACAGATGTGGCCTGGAATGGCCAAGGAATGGATGCAGGATCCAGCAGATCCCTTTGAGCTAATATTCCTCCCTTTAGCTGCCAGAAAGGGACTCAGTGATGTGCACTAGGGGTTTTTTGGTTTTTTTTTTTTTTTTTTTTTGAGATGAAAACGTATTTTAGGAAGTGACTTGTCAATTCAGCAGCTCCAACCAGCCAGGTACCAAGCCTGGACCCAGCTGAGCAGCCTGATCCCTCTGAATGTTCACCAAATTATGGCCAGAAGCACTGGGTGTCTGGGGAGGTGTGCAGTGATCATTAAGATTTTTACAGCAGACATGATGATGGAAAAGACATGGGAGAGCAATTGTTAGTGATTCCCTTTCCTAACAAGACCTTTGGGGTATAGACAGAAAGATTACTTACTCTGGTGGTCTTGATTTTATTGCCAGTTGCACACATCCATCCAGAGTTATCAGGCAACGTCTTACATTCCTCTCCTTCTAGGCAGGGCTCCATCTCACACCACCATTTCCCAATCACTATAGAAGCTAAAAGAGAAAAGACAATGTTCAGAACTATGTTACAACCAACAAATCTAATTAAATAATATCTCAAGGGTCTAACACTGCATTTAAAAGGCAGAGTGTCCCTTCAACTGAAGTTTAGTTGTAAGGATTTCATGTTTAATTACTTCTTTGGCATCCTGTATTGCCTAAGACAGTGCAGTGCTTTCCAAGCCTCCTCGCACACCAGCTCTGGTCTGTTCCATGCTGTGAGTGCAGGGAAAGCCATGAGGCAGCAATAGTGCTGCTGACCAAGGGACCATCCACCTGAACACCCTGTTTCCATGAGTGCCAAGCTGATCTTTATGGCCATGTGTAAGTACAGGCCAAGCCTAAAGAGATTTTCCTCAGGATATCCTCTGGCTCTCAAGGACTGGTGGTTCAGGCTGCTCCCATTAAAATTGTGTCTGCTTTGCTTTCAGTACCTGCAGATGGCTTTTTTTTGTTTTTAACCATAAATCTGCCCAGAAGTTTTTGAACCAATGGAGACTTTTAGCTTTCCCAGTATTCCATGTCAGGGAGCATCACAAACAGAAACAGAAGGCAAGGTAATACTGAACAGTAGCAGAAGTTGTTTGTTGAAACCTAATTATGAATTTTATAGAAACCTTATTATCTCTAGAAGTAACTGTTAATTTCCAAATATTTAACACTGTAAATAATGACAGTGTTTGGACCTTGTTGTCTGAATTTAATTGGCACGTATGTTTACGACCTTGAGTGTACCTTAATGAAGTTTCTTGCCTGGGAATTGGTATCTGACTCTATCCTTAAGTGTATCTTAATGACATTTTTTGTCTGGGGATGTTGATAAACTTTAGCTCACCTTGCAACTGTGACTTGCTGGCGCATGAGTGGCTCTGTCTGTGGTTTGTTTTCTCTGGCAAGAATTAATTTCATGGCTGCACTCAGGAAGCCTGTCAAAGCTTTCTTCACAGTCACTCAAATGCTTAACCCATTCATAACACCTCACACGGCTGCTTCAAGCTCACAAAATACCTTTGAAGCAGCTGATTACCTTACACCATTCCATTCAGCTCTGGAAAATACCCTGTTGTGCATGCACAGATTTAAGGACGTTTCAGAGTTTATAATTATAAATTCTTGAATATAGTATTGAATAGAGTAGTTCAATTGGAGGGCCTCTACAATGATCCTCTAGCTCTCTGTGTTGTCTTTCCTGCTCCTTACCACAGATTATACCCAATTTTTATCATGTAATATATAATTTATCCATATATACCACACACAAAAAAAGCTCTTTACACCTGTTCTTGCAAGGCAGTTTGATGATGCTATTCACACACCTTTTTCAGAAGGGTGTCATTAATGCTGCTAACAGTAGAGGAAAGAGATGCCTCTCTTTGCTATGCATGAGAAGGCACGAGTGCTGAATCTGTGCTCTAATAACAGATTGTGCAGTGGGCAAACTGAAAAACCATATCCTGCTAAACACTGGCCTTCACAGCAATCATCAGAGCAGATCATCCTTGGGATGTGTGAGAAGAACCCTGTGACATGGAATCAAAACGATGATCATAATTATTTACTAGTAGCAGAGCTGCAGTATTAAATAACCACAGAGAAAGATCCTACAGGGCTGGGTACTAAAACCCACAAACCTGAATGCCCCAGCCCAGGGAGGTTACAGTGTAAACCAGAGATATGACATGAATACAGACTGAGAGGCAGCAGGAAGGAGCGACACTGTTCATAGCAATTAAAATTATCTAACTGCTTACTGAAGCTGTTAAATGCAGCCCAAGTATTCAGATCTTGACCTTGAAAAATACTCAAATGCAAAGTCAGCACTGAACCTTAATGGCAATTGATTCATGTAATGGTGTGCAGGTTTGAGTATATACATACACACATTTATTTATTTATTTATTTATTTGATTAACTAACTGATCACAGGGCAGTTGCAATCTCAAGCCCACCCTACAGCCAATCAGTGAGTAGCCTCACCTGGGCTGGAGACAAGGCTCCTTTTATTATTGGGGAAACTGAGGCCCTTTGCAGATGAAAACTTCCTGTTTGTCTCTAATGTGCAGGTAAGTCTGAAACACTACAAAGCTTGCTGTGGTCTAGTCCTCAGCCCCACGCTGTGGCAGGGGCATCCAGAGCCCAGTGAAAATTGCTTCCTTTGAGTCTAGTGTTAATAGGTTTTCTCTTCTACTGAGAGCCTTTTAATCTTTAGGACCAGCTGTCCTTCTAGGGCACTGTTGATGAGTTCTACTTGATTTCAAAGTTTTACACCTCCAGCTCTGCTCAAAGAGGGAGGGAAAAAGCTTTCAAATGAATCACAGTCTGCAGCATTTGAGATTGGGTCCACCTGTATGAGGAGCAGGGAAACCTTCCCCAGGGAATATGATGCAGCTTCTCTACATTTAGGTTATGTCTCTCTGAGATTGCTGAAGCAGTTGTGTGTGAGAGAGAACTGCTCAAGGTAAGATGCTTTCCCCCAGGGTGGTTTACATTCCAGAACTCCCAGAGTCTGAGAAACCTGAGCTTCTTGGTGACCCGAACCGCTAATTCTGGATGAGAATTACAGATTCCCATTAGTCACCAGGCAGCACAGGCTATGAGTGCTCATATCATGCTGAATTAGACACCTGTAATGTTTTGGAGTGGTTTTCACTGTGTTCTTCTCACTGTCTGGGGAATACACAGAGCACAGAGTTTCTTCATGCAAGGCTGAATTGACTGACACAGATACTCTCAGCCACGGGGAAAGGAAAGGGATGTGATATAGAAAAACCCTGACAATTCCTGCTTTGCTTGGGTTTTGTTTTAGCTTTTTTTTAAATCCTTGCTCCCCAGCTCGTGCTCAGTTAAATAAGGGATTGCTTATATCTGAGTTATTTTCAAGGAAATGTCTCTTTTATAAGGATATTAAACTCTGAACATACAACCAATGGGGCTGGGGAGAAAAGCAACTTTCTTCAGAAAATTCTCAAGATTTCTTTTCCAGCCAATTCACACTGTCCTTTTTNTTTTAAAATCTTTATTTGCAAAGCTATAGAAAAAGTTTGATCACAATATTTAACTTTTGATGTATTTAGTCTGCATGATTTAACACAGAAAAGCATTTGGTTGAAATGGCATTTGCTAATCATGTGCTCCAGAGAAATAAGTTACAGATAAGAAATCTTGAAAAGAGCAGTAGAATAACTTATATTTTCCAGTGTTTACACAATTCTATTGCATTTTAAAATATATTTGTTCCCGAACATAATGCCCAAAACTTCAGGTGGCTGCAGGAAACTGCCAGTTTTGGTTGGATTCAGTGGGTTTCAGCCTTCAAAGTTCATGAGAACCTTTGCAGGTTGCATAAGGGTAGTGACCGTGTTCTGACTTGCTCTTGTGCAAACCTGGAGCACAAAGGTTTGATGCATGAAAGAGCTGGAGGGGGGATGTTTTCCCCCTGAATTTCTGTACAAGGCATTCTATTATGGGAATGCACTGAACACCTGCAAATATCTACACCTAAACAATCAAATCATTGTAGCAACACTAATCATTTGGTAATTTCCCTCTTGAATCAAGCAAAATTTGGAAAAAATACACAATAGCTTTGATTAAAACTGCCTGTTGAAACTCCTGAACTTACTGTGTTTCACTTTTATGAGTCTCCAAGTTCTTGCACTAAACTGAAGTTGTTCAAGGCCCTCTTACATGTGATTAACAGGACATGGGCAAAGAAAACGTGCACACACAGCCCAGAGGCTAACACACACTTGTTTTTTGTCATGTTTGCTACTCCAGTCTGTATAGAAAATGCAAAGATTCTTTTTTTTGCAGATAAAATTTTCCTTTAACTTCTCTGCATTTGTATTTAGGAGCCTACTTTAACAACATGACAAACTCTATATGACAATAAGTATAAAGACATTATATTTAACAATGTAACAATATGGCAATCCTCACAGAGTAATAGATAACTTTAATTCATTTTTATGGAATACCCTGAAATATTAAAACACAACAAAGTATCATCATGCATTTTTCATCAGTTTAGAGGGAACATGCTATGTATTAAAATGTTCCAAGATTGCTTGTGCAGTTGCCATTATAAAGCCACAGCAGCTCTGTTTCTGCCTGTGATAAAGTTTAGACATTTTGTTTGTATAGAAATAGAATACAAAGGAATGGATATATTAGATTGCTCTTCCTCCCGATTATGGGTATCATGTTACTCCAAGGAGTAAGTAGCAGAGTTCATTTTCAAAACCAGTACGACACTCATAGCAGGATGGGAAAGTTTCCACTGTAAGTATAGAACATTCCGTTTTAATCTAGTTTCCACCAGCAAAGATTGATATAAATAAAATTTAAATAGAGAACACATTTCACAGATGTCAGAAGTGAAAAAGACTTTGTCAGCTTAATGAAAAGATATCAATTTTCTCCACTTTATTCAATAAATTGTGAGTCATTTTCTAAATGGATTAGATTAAAGGAAAGTTCAAACTCCCTGTGAGAGACTCTCGAGCTGATGGAGATTTTGGCATGGCAATAGCACAGAGGTGGGTAAAATCTATCAGGTACTTTTATTTTTTTCAAAATAAATGGATATAAACCAGAGTGGGAGAAACTGTAACCCTGTGCTCACCTATTCCTTATAAAACAAAATCTCAGAGAATTGAATGAGACATGTAGTTTCTCTTACTTTATTGGGATGTCATGGGGAGCGGGATGGAGGTGGGAACACAGTTTCTAGGAGGATGAGAAAACTACTCAAAGAAAGTGTCATATGAAGGGTTTTGGATTTCATAAACAGACTGAGATAGCAGCTACTCAGGGAGCTGTAAAGCAGTAATCTGATAAGGTAAAGAATACAAATCCGAAACAAAAGATTTCAGGTTGAATATTGCTATCTAGGAGAAATACAGGATGTTTCCTACAGGGAGTCCAAGCTATCAAACTCTCTTCTTTAATTCAATCTTACTCAATTTTAGAAGTATCAATCTAATGCTCCTGCAGTGTAATGCTTTGCTGACTTTGATAACAGACCTCTCATAGCTCTGGGAAAATGGACATTTCTCCAGTTTAAAATACAAGCACAGTGCAATCAGTCTGGCAAGTGGTGTCTCATAGCCCTAATTGGATCACATTCAGTCTTGCTGAGTTAATTTAATATTTTTTAATTGTAGTAAACATTAAAAAGAGATCAGCATACCAAGCTTTTTTTAAACACTCTTATCTTTGCAATATTCTTTAGATTTTTCAACAATATTTTATTAATTCACCGTCTGAAACTTGAAAGAATTGAAGAGTTCTATTTTTTTTTTTCATTTAGAATTCTCGATTTTTCATTGTAATCTATTCAGCAGCCAGAGGAGGGTATTTTAAAGAGTGTAATACATGTCTGAACAACGCTGTGGGCTGCACTGAAAGATACCCATTAAATATGAAAGGGCAGATTAGACGCAAAGAATCCATGAACAATTTCCTTTTAAGATTTGCATAAACCAGCGAAAAAGGGTGTTAGTTTGACAGCAGAGAAGGCTCACTGGTGAAAAACCACTTACACTGCCATTTCTGAGCAGTTGTCACACTGTTAGGTAAATTAGGAAAAATGACATAAGCTTGTTGTGCACTTCCCTCGTAACAACATGACTAATAGAGGTGGTGTTGGCTAATGGCCTGAGAAGCAGAAACCCTCAAAGCTTGTTTAACCCCAGCTTTGCTTCTCACTTTCTCTGTTACTCCAGGTAAACCATGTCCTTTGTATCCCAATTTTCCATCTGTAATTTTATTTACTTAAGAGGATGAGTTATTCTTGCCATATTTCCTCGTGTGTTCCCCTCTGTCTTTACTGACCTGCTGAACTTTAACACTGTGTTGCAGCACTTTGGGACTGACCTTTTTTCTACATTTGTACAACTTGAAGAATGGTGTCTTGGACTGAGCTTGGGTTTTCCAGGTACTATGAAAATAAATGATACTATTAAAATTATGGAGCCTGTGTGCTGCCAGAAGGTGTTTAAGCACATGCATGACTTTGAGCTGAATAGAGATGGCCTGTTACAAAGCAGATTTTACACAAAATAGCTTAGACCTTGCCAAGGAATTTCTAGTCCTTAATCCTATTCAGCCTGGGAGTGTCAAATGCTGCAGCTTTGTCATTTTTCCATGTCCCTTTCTTTACACCTTTGGAAACAAAGGCTGCTTAGACATATGGCTGAGGGGCATCCATAGCTGAAGTAGGACCACAATTTCTCATGGGTGGCACCTTCATGGTGAGTGAACGTGCATCTTCACTTCCATGAGTCCATTAAGAGTGACAGTACTCAGGTCCTCTGAGTGCTTATAAAGTGTGCCCAGCTGTTCAGAGGTAAAAAAAATCTTGTTTTGTTAGCCAGGCACACAGATAAAAACATCCAGATTGTAGGAGCTGTAGAATTTGCATACTTATCTTCTGAGTTGGATAGATCTCAGCAGCGATGTGTAGGACAAGGAAAAGCAATCAAAATTTTTCTTGGACACTCACTGTTCAACCTGTGAGATCTTTTCAAAGTCTCAGATTTTAAGATAATAAAAACTGAAGCCAGTAGAAGCTGCCAGGCTTGGACAATGGGCTGTGGCACTCCTCCCCAGAGGTGCCAGCAGGTCCCAGGTCAGTTGTGCTGGCAGCTGGCTCTCAACCCTACTCTCATTTGATAATCCTGTATTCAAAAGGTGTTGTAGAATTTTTTTAAGCTTTAATTATTCCACATTCCACTGAGCTCAGGCAGGACCAAGGCTTGACATTTTTTTTCTCTGAAAGTCATGGATCATAGTTGATATTCTAACTGAACCTTCACTACATTATCTATCAGGAAACTTGATTTCTGCAATGAAAGGCAGAGCAAGTCTTGACAAAAGAGATTTTTGCAGATATTTGTGGCAGAGAGAAAGGACATGAAATGATAAAATAAATTATGTATGATAAACTTGTCTCCCTAAAAGTGCATAGTGTATTCTGTGACCTTCCAGAGTGCTAGGACACAGTCTTTTATTTTTTCTTGGAATTTCCAGAATCCATGCACAGCAACAGCTAAGACAGGAGTCAAGCCAGCCACCTTTATTTATAGTTTCATGTGTGTGAGTTCATGTGTGTGAGACATAACCTCTCTGCAAAGACAGTGGGTCATTTGAGAGCAACCTGCTGACATCAGTGAGTGCTAATGAGACTAATGAGAACCAGAAATGCCACATTCGGGGACCTGAAATGAATGCAGGTGACCGAGGATCCCCTCCCAGCCTGTATGGGGAAAATTGATCTTTTGTAGGTTAGGGAGACCCATTGGTGCTATTTATTACTGAAGTTTGGAACTGAATGCACCTCCTCACTGCAGAGCAAAGCTGAGAGCAGGCTGATAAAATATTTGTGCAAAGAAGCAGTGTTATTTACACCCTATATGAATGGCTTCAGATAACCCAGAGAAAGCTTAATCTTATTGTTAGATATTTAATGAAATGCCAACGAACTGCAGCACAATTATACATTTTCGGAAAGACAATAGAAGCTACTTATAAATATTCACAGACATGTTTCAGATCAGGGCTGAGGACTGGTGTCCATCAAAGAAGCAGCATATCTCCATGCAATGTTAATTTTTCATTAATAATAATTCATTAATAAGGTAAATGAATGAGCTGAAATGCAGAGGGAGAAGAACCAGGCTGTGAGATGAGGATAAGGGGGGTACACCGAGGTTTGTGAGTGGCCTTGCAATGCTATTCCTCTAATAGCTGCAGGGACCCTGAGTCATACATATTTGTATAAATATATGTACGTATGTGTACATATGTGTGTGTGTGTGTATCAATGATGAGTTGCTGTGATGCTGCTGCTGCTGTGGAGATGTTTGCTCACACAGCCAGCACTGCTGGGAATTGGATGTCATGAACCAAAGAAACAACTGCTATGACTCTGTCCCTCATGGTACAGCACCCAAGAACAATTATTGCCTGGCTTTACATTAGAAACCGACGATCTGTGTTTAGTGTGTGATCCAACAGCTACTGGAGAAACAGAAAAAAACCCTCCTTAGTTTTTGCAGGCTTCAGACCAAATCTGGTGCCTGTAGAAGTTGCCATTTGCTCAAACGTGAATTCCTGTGCTGTGGGTGTTTGGTTTATGGATGTGGAGGGGAAAAGCTGCGAGATGGGCTCTGAGGGGTGAAAGTCTATTATGAAATTTTGACTGAATGAGGTGCCAGAATCACAGCTTAGCAGCAAAGCACTCTATGAAAGAACACTGGAAATGAATAAATTATATAACTGTAATGCATTTATAAGGCATAACAAAGCATGCATAATATATTGGAGAGTTATCAGTTATGAAATTAAATTCTGGTGTATTGCTTGTGTATAAATTGTGCAGTGTTTCTCTCTTGTTTCCTGTCAACCGAGAAGATTCCTGTAAATAAATAAATGTGGAAAATTCTTCTATTGAATCTACAGAAATTAATAGCACATAATGTGATTATGTGTCATTAGTCAATGAAAAACACCTTCTTTATTTTTTTTTCCTTGTATCTGCTGTTCAAGTGAAAAATGTTGTTTGTTTTGGTTTTCCTTTTGAAATCCAAGCTATTATATTGTCCCTGTTTCCTCTGTGAAAAATACTAAGTCCTCTGTGCTTTAAAGACCTAAGGCTGAAACTCTAAGCTTAGAAAATGTTGAAATATGTGGTGGGGGTTCCAGGTGTCTCTGTAATAAGGCTGTCAGGTGGGTGCTTGCTGCTGAAGAAAGCATGGGAGGACAGGAGAAATGGGAAAAGAACTGAGAACACAAAAGAACCTGAGCAATAAAAAGGTGGAAAAAGGCAGAATTAGATTAGATACTAGGAAGATATTCTTCCCTGTGAGGGTGGGCAGGCCCTGGCACAGGTTGCCCAGAGAAGCTGTGGCTGCCCCATCCCTGGAAGAGTCCAAGGTCAGGTTGGACAGGGCTTGGAGCAACCTGGGCTGGTGGAAAGTGTCTCTGCCCATGGCAAGGGGGTGGAATGGGATGATTTTTAAGGTTCCTTCCAGGCTAAGACATTCTATGATTCTACAGTTCTATATTTTTCCTAAAGTCTGGATATGAAAGAATTTTTGGAAAAAGAGACTGCAAAGAGGTGTGAAGTACATGAAGCCATCTGCTATTCTTCCCTTAAAAAGGATGGAGAGAGGATAATAATCAGAGCTGGAAAATTCCTGAAGCAAAATACATCTTAATTTTGAGCTGTTATAAGCACCTAATGTCCTAAAAGGATCCCATCAGTGCAAACCCCTGATCATGTGGTCAACCTTATGTCCAAAACACCCATCAGCACAAGTCTTTGTCCTGCCCAGTAGCAGTAAAGCTGCCTAACTCGTCCATAGCTGATGATTAAAACACTTACTAGTTTTAGTTGAAGTTCATCTGTGCTTGACCTGATGTCTCATAATACATCCTGGGTAGGGTCTCTTTCCCCAAAAATGTCCTGCCTGTGGTGCCCTGCAGCCTCAAAAAATCTGTGAAAATCTATTATCCAGTGGACACACATGCAGCAAAACAAGAGCCGTCAAGAGCAGCCCTTTTGCAGGCAGCTGGTTGATTTTCAGAGTGAAGTGATGCAGGTCAAAGCCCTGACAAACACAACCCATGCATGACCCAGGATGCTCCAGGAAAGGATGGGAGCAGCCCTTTGCTGTTGTCTGGACCCACCAGCTGTTTTCAGTGCCTACCAACTACAGACACATTTATTCCATCCCCCACCAACCCAAACTCGCACTGCGTGGGGTCAGCTGCCCTGTGCTCTCCTTGTGGGGATGATTCCATGTGAAATGAGAACTAACAGAGGTTTTTACTGTCCTAATGATGGTACTATGAACTTGCACACGGTATGTGCTGCTTTGGGCACAGTGGTACCGAAAAGCAGTGACTGCAAATTTCTTTAAGAGGTAGTTTAGTTAACTTGCAATTCTCTCTCCTGGAAAAGAAAACATGGTCCAAATTCTCTTGCTGTGGTATAAATCATGCACCTATAGAGCACTTAAAGCTCCACAATCCAGAAGAGTACAGTTTAAAATCTGTATGTAGGAAGATCTTCTCAAAGGTTTAGTTAAATGAGCCAACTGCCACTACACAAGGTAATTACTGATTTGTTAAAAGTGTTGTATTCATTCAACTCCCTTTGTTCTGTGGTGTAAGACAAGTCTAATTTTGTTTTAAAGATTAAAGGATAATTTGGTTTTTTTGTAAACAAATCCCTAGCTGCTATTAAAAATTACATCATGCATAATCTTGACAGGATAGATTGGGAGATATTTCAGTGCAACAATGGCAGTGCAATCGGAACAAGAATTGCAAGACTGAACAAAAATTGATGACTTGAGCACATGATATTTTGTATCTCATATCATAGCTTAATTACTGCTTCAATATGCACGGAATAAGAGAAGTAACTCAATTATAAAAGCTTATCAGCAAGGCTTACAAACAGTGAAATTCATGAGTGGATATTAAACTGACCTTAACTGACAAGCTTTCCTTTGAAATTATGTTTTCCTTCAGTGCTCATAATGCTTATTTACTCTGAAACCTTTTACAGAGCTGAGAAGTCTGTTAATGGGCACTTGAAATTTCATGGTCGCATTGGTATTGGCACAGCTCGTGTCTTTTTGCCTCCATTCAATTTAACTCGGAGTTGCATTATTTTAAAAGATCAAAATTCACTACAGTGATATCTTTCCTCTTTGTCACCATCCCTGGATTTCACTTCTTTCAGGTAAGTCTTTGCTACTAATAATTTATATAATGACCTTACCCTGTTGTCCTTACAGTGAATAATCCTGAATTTAGACAAGGATCATTATTTCCATTGTAATGCACAAGATGTGCTCTTGAAAAAAATAAGCAGATGGAAGGAGCTGTGAGTCACAGACTCCAGATACTCCAGGAATTCTGGTCAGGTGATTCTTAGCTACGAAACCATAAACTCTGTTCTCATCACTACAAATAGGAGTTTAACATTTTGTTTTTCACAAACATCTGTCCTTGTTCTGCTTGATCTCATTAATGCTCATACAAAATGAATGGAAGTGGAGCCTGAGCATGCCCAGCACAAGTTCTTTTACAAATCTGAGCACGAATTAGTGTAAAATGCTTTGCAGAATATGTTCAGCTCTGCCAGTTGTAAAATGTATGCAAGCAGACACCCTCCAAAGACAAACAGCTGAACAAAGACACTGAGAATTGCTACAATTACCAGAATACCTAAAAGAAAATTCTAGATGAAATTTTATAATTTTATAATTCCATAATTTTGCAATACTCTCTCCCTTCATTGTTTCAAAGCACTTTAAAACAGCACAAGCTGCATTTTCTTTCTAAATATTCACCTCCAAAAATACTTGATCAAATATGAAAGATCTCCGGCTAGTGAAATCCCTAGTTCTGGCCATTACAGTCCTCAGACTAAGTCAGATTTCTGATTTTCTGCTTTAGCAGTGATCACCGACAGAAGAGAAGATGGATGGAAAGAGAAGCAGGTGAGTGGAAATGTGCTGGGAAAACTGTAAGGACTGGATGTGTGCAGCTAATCTGAGCTCTCATTCCTCCTACAGGCGAGCCCATCTTCATGAGTGCTTTGGTTTTGTCAGCCATCACCTCAGTTCATAGTCTGAGGCTTTACAGCAGGAGCATCTCCTGCTCTATCTATCTTGCATGACCACAAACTGACTCTACCTAGTTATCAAGAAATCCACATGTCCACCTCAAGAGTCTTCCTGAACACAGGAAAATTAAGAAAGAAGCACAGGGTGAAGGGGATCACCACTGGACACCTTTAGCTATTTAATCAGTTTAATTATCCATCACCCAAATTGTGCAGAAGCACTTCTGTCCTGATTGGCACCTGCCGTTTATAATGTGCAATGCCCTTGACAGCCAGACATGACTAGGTACATGGAAAAAGGGACTCAAAAGATGGGAATATCCACAAAGTGACTCTTCACCTTACCAACCAACACTACAAAACTGAGAACTCCCAAATGAAGTTTTCTTCCAGCTGGAAAAGAATTTTCAGAAAAAGTTTATCCAGAGAAGTTTTTGCTATCTGCTGCTGCCACTTTTTTTCCCCATTTCCTCTCATATAAGAAATTCCTTGTACTGTTCAGGTTGATCTGCCAAAGAGTTGCAGGATTGATATTCTTTCCAGCACCACTTACAGTATCTGACTTCTCATTCAATCAATTGATCTGTGTGAGTGATTTCTTCTTTCACTTGCTCCAGGCCTCCCCTCAGCACCAATCCTTCCCCACCTGCTCACTAATTCAGTCTCCACACCTGTGATCCCAAAGTCGTGGCTGGAAAGTGATGGCTTCCCCCCAAAACACTGAGCACAGGTAATGGAATGGCCACACACTTGACTGTGTGTCACACTGAGCACAAACTCTAAGATACAAATGTTGTTTTCTCACTCTGACCTTTAGGTGTTGATTTTTATGTTTTTTGCTGTTACTTAGACAAAGTGCTCTTACCACAGGCAGCAGAAATGGCTTTCTTACAAAAGGCAATCTTCAGAGTTCTTTAATTTAACTTTCAGTGAAGGCAGAATATGATAATTTATTACGAGCGCCTTTTGCATGGGCTTCCTCAAATATTTATAAACTCATTTAAATAATTAATACAGGAGTTTTAATAAACTGTTTATATTCACAAAAGGAATGTAATTTGCAGAAAGGACAGTTCAGGTGCTAGGAAACACGGATAGACCACATGAATTAAAAATAATGGCTTGCATCAAAAGTTTGTATGACCTTTTTACAGGTTGTCTAAGGCTGCTTTCTTGGGGTGAAAAAGCGCTTCTATTGAGCTAGTTAAGCTGTGCTCTGCATAGGCTATTTCAGGGAGGAAAAAAGAACAGCTTTCTATTAACTTGGGGATTTCCAAGATCCAGGTTCATTCAAAAAACCCAAAATATATTATCTAAATTATGTCAACATAAGTCTCCTTTTTTTTCCCCCTTATTTTTTTTGTAACAATTTTTACTGCATAGTAGTCTCAGAAAAGAGAAACAAAATTTTTTCATTCATCGAGGCAAGTTTTCATTTATCACTACAGCAGGTCATTATTTAATCAAGCATTAGCTATCTAAACCAGCCTGTGACCATACTAATATGGTTAATAACAGTAAAACCCTATTAACAAAAGGAATTACCTCCCAGGAATGCAGCCAGCTAGAGCTTTCCCAGCCTGCCTGGGCAGCTGTGATTTCCTCTCTGCACCTCTGGAGCCAAGTTGAGCACACAGCTCGTGTAGGATGTCAGATTGAAGGGGAGTAGCTCTTGCCAGCTCAGTTTTCTCCCATATATCCCTTTCCATTAAAATGTGGAGTATTTAGCTTGTGCTGAGGTGAAGAGCCCCCTCAGCTGAGCTGAGCAGATATCCTGGCATGGCAGGGCCGCAATACTGCAGGGAAAACCTTCCCTGCCAGTGCAGGGCTGGCTCTCTGTCATCCTGGGAAACCAGCCTGGGCCCCGTGCCTGATTTCTGCCCTCTGACCTTATAGCACCAAAGCAAAGAGATTGTCTCCTGCCATCCTTCAGTTGGTGAGTAATTGCTATTGCTGACCTATGGCATGGCTCTCAATATATGGCAAGGCTGCCTTTCATCCCAATATCATTTATCCTCTTCAAGGTTAACTTTAAACTTTCCACAAGCCACTTAAGTGCAAACAGGTGGATGCAACTCTGTTCAAAACAGAAGCTGTTGCAGGTACACAAGTTACTCCTGTACTGGACTCTCCCTTATTCCAGGTGCCATCCCTTTGAGATACCAACTACTTTCACTGCTCCAGGCAGCACCAACTCAGTGTCATATCATGAAGTCAAACTTTTTACACAAAAATAGTAGGTGGAAAGGAAACAGACTTTTCCCCACCTCTCACCTCATCTATATAAGCACACAGAAAAAAAAGCTCCACCACATTTAGAAAGGCAATCACAGCTACTTCAAATACCAAACAAACTCAAGTTTATCTTGTAACTTCTACTGCTATCTTAAAACTCAGGGGTGCTATGTTCTGCAAACACCTTCTCTTTGCATAAACCACCAGCCAGCTCCAGCTCCAGCCCTGGAGAGAGTGGTAGCAACTAAACCAAGGCAGATAACAGGGAAGGAGAGGAAAGTATGCAAATTTCACTGGGCACACTATAATTACTAATTCATAGCAGAACAGATCACAGTATTTCACGCTTATCCCATGTAATTCAGTCACAGCAGTATTCATTTTACTATTAATTTTAATAGAATAATTACCTTTATAAAGAAGAAAGAAACTACTGTTACAGGGTCAGATCCTCAGGTGGGGAAGATATGGTGATTTGTGCTAGTTTGATGAATTTTGTAATCTTCCTTTTCCCTTCCTTTGAAAGCAATTCAGTAATTGACTAGTTGCCAGACTCACAGAGATAATCTATGCTAAATGATGCAAAATAAGAAGAAATGGGGAAGCAAAGAAATGCAAACACTTAAAGGTAAAATTTACATATCGGCATTTGAATGTTTATGTATGTGACTGCCTGGGAGACACACATCCACACACACATAAACACACACACATGTCCAACACAGCCAGTTTCCAGTTCATTCCCAACGCTGTTGGGCAGGAGAAACAGTTCCCATAGTGACACACTGTGCTGAATTTATAAGGTTATGTGTCCAGTCAGCTCTGCCAAATGGCAAAGAGTTTGGGGTTCCATGAACACCCTCTTTGAATATTAGAACAGGGAAGGGTTTAGAGTATGAGCTGTATAAATGACCTACAAAATAAGGAACAGACAGCTATATTATTATCTCAAGAACCCAGAGAGATATGCAAACCACTTAAAAATTTTGCTCTTGGTCACCAGAAATATTTGATAGATACTTCATAACCTGCAGCTGTCACAGTTTGTGTGTTTTTGAGAATAAGCTTAGACTTTAACCCCCTGCCACTTGCTGCCCTCACAGCCGTTCTGTCTTTTCTCCTCTTTTACCTGACATTTCTGTTTCCTTGTCCTTTTCCTTTATTTTTTTTGGCAAATCTGCCTTTTGCCTGGAATGGTTTGCCAGAAAGGAAGCAGAAGAAGGTAGAATTGGTCACCAGGAGCTGCTGGGCAGCTTCTGCATCTGCCTGGTCTTAAACCAGCTTCAGCTGCTGTAATTTAGATGCTTCAAGGTGCTGCATTATATTGTAATGAGTTGCTTTGAGAATTACTATTGAGATTAATTGAATTTATGGCCCCATCCTGGAGTATGTGCCCTCTTGTTGTGATTAAGATAATCCATTGCTTGAAGCAGAAGTTACAATACATGTCAATTTTTGCAGTCAGCAGTGCTGTCATTGAAGATTTTTACCTCCAAAAAATAAAAAAAGAATTTCAAGATAATTGTTTCCTTTCTCTTCGCTAGGGTTTTATATTCAACTATTTTATTTCAGGGTTCTGTTTAAATTGAAACTACTGCAGCATTATATGCAAAGAGAAATCAATCTCAGAGGGGGAGAAAAGAAGAACCAAATATAGATTAAAAAGCTGCCTCTCCAAAGATTTTGAAATATGAGAAGCCTGGCTCTGCATGTAAGATTAATGACAGCTACGTGTGTGTGATGAATAGTTCGGCTCAAATCAGGGGAAAGTTTTACCCCAAGTATGTGCTGCTCCAAGTGTTGAAACCTGAATATCACCCAGCCCTGCAGCAGGCGCATGCGGCGTCCTGATTGTCCCGCTCTGCACAAAGAAGGGAACAACAAAGAGAAATAATACCTATGCTTGTAATCAACCCACATCACTTCATGACAAAAAGGTAATTTCTCTCCCTGGATATCTTTCTTTTCATTATTTTTATACATGGTAATATATCAGCTTTGTTGGCTTCTTATTAAGAAGCGTAGATATGGCACTGGTGGCAGGGGCTTGTCTCACATCACGGCTCATGAATGGAGCTATTCTTGTACTTCAAATTGTAAGTATTTTTTTGAAGAATGGACAAAATGAATATTCAGTCACCGTGCATTCAGAGCCTCAATTTGTGGCCAGGGAGCATTCAAGGCTTCAGTTCTGTGTTGGGAGCTCATGGGGAGACCTTCCAGCTCTGCCTCACAGGGAGCACCAGCCCTGGCCAGGGAAATGCAGAATGGCTTCTGCAAGGAAGTGTCTTTAATGGCTGACATGCTTAAAGATTTTGTATTTTAATATAAATGAGTTATTCAAACACTGTCAGCATTTTTTTTTTCATTGAAAAGCTGGTGAAATAGTCAAATCAGGACAGCTTTCAATATCCAAATATCCATTTCAATATCCATTTGTAGTAATGGGGAGGCTCATGCTGGATCATCACACCATAGTAGTTTCCCGTGTGATTTCAACACTTCCACTGCAAGGATCTCAAAGCAGTTCCAAACCCTACCTTGATACTGTAAAACCCTGCCAAGGTAGAAGGGAAAGTATATTCTTGTCCCCGGATCACTATGGATTGCACAAGTTGCTCTGAAGGATCTGGGCAAAAATGGCAAAAATATCCCTGATACTTCAGTGGAAAGAACATGGTGTATTTGTGTTCTCTTTTTCAGAGAGGGAGAAGTAGAGGCAATCCTTTACACTTTCTGTGGGTAGCGGAGTAAAAAAGCACTCATGAATTCTTTAGGAATGTCCACAACACTTCATATAGCTATAAAAATAAGGTTTTCCTGATACTAAAAAAATCTGACTTCAGAGAGAGCTCTTAATTTACACATGGACATTTACTATTACTTTTTGGAAAGAAATTCTTCAAAAGCTAAAGAGTTGCATAAACTTTTTCTTTAAAGTCATTGATTTTGGCCTTACTTTCAAACATAAAGAATATGAGAAACTGAATTGTGTAGTTGTTAGTACTTTTTGTTTTAAATTGTAATTTTTAATTCAGAAAAACACTGAGGGCAAGTTATGACTTGCTGGAAGGCCTGAGTCTTTGAAAGTGAGATCCAAAATACCAGATTGCACTAAGGAGAGGGAGAGAGGAGCAGGGTATGTCTGCAACCTCAGCAGTGCAGCCTGGTGTGTTTGTGTTCCGGGTCTGTAACACCCCCAAACCATCACCCAGCACCGTGCCAAAGAGCCTCTCTTGGTACAGACCTGAGGACATGATAAAGGGTGGGAGAAAAAACAGATAGCTGTGAAATGGATTACACACACAAATATATTTTTATCTATATATGTAAAAAATTCTGTGTTTTCTTCTTTTTCAGGGCACTGACAGGGATGGGCAACAGGGACACACCTTTGCAGCATCAATTCCCCATGCAGAGATGCTGGGATATATCACAGTGAAACTAAACCCCAGCAGCATTTCAGGAAGAGCTTGCTAAACTCTAGTGAAGCAAAAGGGAGTCAGCTCAGCTCCACAAAGACAGCATACTATGTGTTTAATATCCCTGAGGGACTGTCCATGACCAGTCCCTCAGCACAGCTCGCTGCGTTACGGTTTCACTCTGCAGGGGTAGAGGGACAAATGGGACTCTCAGAAAGGGCCACAGATGCCTCCTCTGTAATTTTGAAGAAAACTGCAATTGTAAGAAGTCAGCCACACTGTATGCAAAAGAGGGTCTAAATGTACTGGGATAAGATTGAAGACCTGACATTTAAATTGCAAGGCTGACATTTTTATGCATCTTTACATGCATGCTCTTACGGCTCTGTGGGTAGATGGAGGATAGGAATGGGGAGGTGATGCCATCACCTCCTGATGATGGCTTGCAAAGGCAAAAAGAGGAATTGATATTTATGACAATGCTAAGCATATATTTATAAAATGCACTTGCTTATTATTCAGGACAAATACCTGGAATTCTCCTTGTTTTGCTGACACTGTTGGAAAATGAGTGCATATACATGGCAGGGTCCCACAGTCACGTTTCCAGTGATGCAATATAAAGACCTTTCCACTTTCAGCATGTTATACAGTTTTCCTGCAGCCATGATTTGTTAGTTCTGCTGGCCATGAAACTAATGGCAAAGCCTGTTCCACAAGCCAAAGCTTCCCTTCAGTGGAAGCCAGGCATGTTACATCTGCCAGTACCGATGTTTTGAGAAACTCCACCAAGGTGCCAATGAAACTTCAGACTGAATGACAAGGAAGAATTGAAAATAGAGTCAAGACTTATGCAAAGAATAAATTATCTTTACCTGAAACTCCCAGAACTATCTTGCAAAGCCTCTGAAGAGCTGGAGTTTTTTGGCAGGTTACATTCTTTGGTTTCTTTTGGGTTTTGGGGGTTTGTTGTTGTTGCTTGGAGGTTTTGGGTCATACTGGAGTTACTGTCTGCTATAATTTCTTGTACTACACACAGCGTACCCCAGATACCAGCATACACAAAACAAGTCTGCTTTCCAAAATGTCTCATCTGAATATTTCTCAGGAAAGCGAGCAGTAGATAACTTTCTGGGGATAAAAATGATGTAAATACACTTCTGGATTGAGGGATCACAAGAAAAATCTCACAGCTTCAATCCTGATCCTTCCACAAACATAACAGAGTGCAGACAGAGCAGCACCAGTTGCAGTCCCCAGCCTAACCATGATGTGAATCCTGTATTACCTCAGGCGAACTTCTGCCAAGGTTCTAAGCTATAAAATATCAAGTACTCCAAGAGAAACAAAAAAACACTGCCCTGATGCAACTAGAAGGTGATGACTGCAAATATGCCTTACAAAGTGCATGAAAAATAAGGGTAGAATTGAACATTAAATCCACCAGCATTTCATAACCCAGGACTTCTTCCTAACCAGAAATGCAATCTGTTATCTCGCTAATTTTGATCCTGTCTCTTTTCATCTTCTTCATTTTAGTGGTGACTAGATCTGATTGAGAATTAGTTTGCTCCATTTAATCCTAATTCATGTGTGTCTCAGAGATTTCCTACCTTGTCTTCCTGTCCTGCTGTGTATACCAATACCACAATAATCTATAGTTTGCAAAGTTTTCACGATGACAGCGAGTCAGAGAAGGAGCTTCAACTGCACCAAACTACCCTCATAATCAACCTTAACATAAATGTTGTCTTATTATGCCCCTTCTCTTCCTCAGTGGGACAGAATTGCTCCTGTGGAGTTTTTTATGGCAGTGGGGAGCAGTCTTTCCAGCCTACCGTGTGTGTTAGCTTTCATTTGTAGCAGCAGATCATGGACGAAGGAACACAGATAATGTGTTAGTCTAGAAGCAATACACAAGGGATATCACAGACAGATTAATCTGGCGCCTCGAAGACAGCATAATTCATTTGGATGAAAAGGGGATTCTCCTCAGTGAGACAGAGAAAAATCTCCTTTTATCTTTTCTTTGGCAGAAGTGTGAAACACATGGAGAAGCTTTGTGGGAAATGGGCAATGCTGTTATAACTGCTGACACCATCCTGGCCAGAGACACTCAATTAGCCCCATGTCCAATTTCCTTTTTGGCCACAGACTTCCATGGGCACCTGGGCTTTGTGTTTTAGCTTCCTTAGTGAACCACAGGCACAGCACCACCTCTTTTGCCTCCTCCTAATGTAAGGACCAGTGATGTGGTGGGCACCAGTGGAAAGGCCAAAACAGGAGAATTTCAGCCTCACTGGGGAGCTGGGACTGTAAGCCTTGCACAGTTCATGCTAATTTGTACCACAGATGAAGTCTCTCCTCTGCAGAGGTTAAGTCCAGGCCACTGATGGTCACAGGATGTCACTGTAGGTGGTACAGCTTCAGCACTGTCAAACTCTGCCCTCCAGCCTCCCCTTGCAAAATATATTATTGTAAGCACAGTTAATTTCTTGTAACTGTCAAGAGGCTTTATTTTTTCTTCTCCCCTGTGATGAATTCCCTGTTAACCACAATAATGTGACAAGGAATAATTGTCAGAGGCAAATTCATACTCAGCTCTTTTGATGATTTGGCTGTTTTGAATTTGCACAGGCAGCAAACAGTTTTTTAAATATATAGGGCTTGAACAAAAACAAATGTGCTCAAAGTACATTTCATAATGGAGAGTGTTGTGGACAGATGTAGGTCAGTATTTCAGAGCAAGGATCACTGACTGTGACTCTATTTTGAGGAGGGCAACTTGCCACTACCTGAAGACACTTGGTCTTCAGAGCAAGTATAAGTCAACTCTCTTAGAAAATGAGACTTCTATGAGATCTGTTCTTTTGGTACATCATTATGCTCCACTTCATAAAAATCTCAAGTAGACTCTACTCAACTCTACCTGCTATTTCTGCTGTAAAGATGAGCAAAAGGGGCTATACTCATTTCTCATCAAGAACCTGAATCAACACTCCTGGAAAACTCCCATTAGCCTGAAAGTGAATTGCCTCATGCCAATATAAAGTCATAAATATGGAGTAGCACCACTGGCACAGAACTGACACTATTGTAATATATGAGGTATGATTACCTTGGCCTGTTTTATTCCATGTGCTGCTTTAGTAATACACTTTTCAAGGCCCACCAAAATTTGCAGTAACTTCCTAATTTGCATCAGATGTCTATCCTCCATTCAATGGCTTTTTAATGTCCCTGTAATCCCACAGAGCAGTGACACTGGGCACAGAGCTTTGGCACCTGAAACATGGGGTTTCCTTTGCAGCATTTTATTAGCAAAAGACTAAGTAATGGAAAGAGTGCTCCAGGAGGTGCAAAAATAATAATAGCACTGAGATATTGATTTATAAGGGACTGGCTTTAGATTACAGCAGGGCAAGCAATACTGAAATTCAACAGCAAGTTAAAAAAGGTATCTAAAATGTTATTATGGAGGGAAATGTGAGACAGGAGTAACAAACTGAACAGCAGGCTGGAGTACAGAACAAAGTGTATCATCAGCACAGGGAACCCAGGAAGAGAGTGTAACACATCAGCTTGACACTAGACCTTGGTGAAGGCAATTGATTACATTGGTGTTTTGCAGGCAGGGAAAATAAGAGAGATGAACAACTTGCCCAAACAAGCTTGGAAAGAAACCAAGAAGAAAAGTCAAGACCAAGGCTGTGGTCTTCATTTCCAGTGGCTGCAAAGCTGCATTTCCTTGGAAAGGGAAATGATACCAAAAGGCCTGAGAATATCTCCCTGAAGCCAGTGAGTGTGTGCATGGTTAGAGACAGCAATACAGGCTGGAGAGATCCTGGAGGGAAATGATGCTGCTGCAGCACCAGTGTGAGTGTGAAGACCAAAGGGGGCAGCTAAACCAAAACAGTTTGTGTCACTAAATCATGTTTCTTTTTTGGAGCGATGAAGATTAATCAAGGCAGAACTAAAAGTGAGCCTTTGATAAAATGCTTAAGTGGCCACACTTGATCTACAAATTATTTGCATCAACTAGAGGATGAAACATTAGTTTTCCACTATGCTGCAGGAAATAGCAGCTTGCTAAATAACTCTTTTAGCTTTCCTCTGGCACCTATTGATTATATCCAATAGAAATTAAGAGTAGAAGGCAATTAAGTTCAAAATTTAATGGTGTTCTGCTCCTGTTAATTTACTGCCTGACCTGATCAATATATTACACTGGATAACAATCTATTCCAGCAAGGCTTGGTTTCTCCAGTGTCCCTTCCACTAAAATTACAGTAATGACAAACAACTAAATTTTAAGCAAATAATACTTAAAAAATAATAAGCTAACATAAAAATAATTAAAAATTGGATTATTCACTGTAGTGGTGAAAACAACAGCTTAAAACTAAATTGACTTTTGCAACACAGAGGTTGGACTTTGTCAAAATATGAGATAAGCTGCAACCTCAGCCTCACAGAACCCCCTGGAAATTGAAATCACATGCAAGTTTTAAACATCTCACACAGACAGCAGTATAAGAACCCCACCCTTAATCTAGAAGGCAAAATTGAAGTGGGAAAGCAGAGATCAATGGTAGCAAAAGAAACGATATTGTGCTGTTGTTCTTTTTTTCTACGTAACAGTAAAGGTCTCTAGGTGAATACATACAGCACAAGCTCTATCAAAACCTAGAAGTCCCAACTTGATTTGCATTAGTTTGCAGGTTTTTTTGGTCCTTCCTCCAAAATCTTGTAAGCACTTTTTAAATAACTAAGCCTCTTTCCCAAAGCAAACAAGGACATGGTGGCATTTGTCACCTCCTTCTATTCTCAGAGGTAGAACGTGCTGGGTCCCACAGTGCCACACAACACTGGGTGGTGTTGGAGACCACAGGGATGCTCCTGCAATCCCTGTCCTGCAGACACAATCCTTGGAGAGGACAATCCAGATGCAAATTGTCACCAGCAGCCCGGCATGCGTCAAGCAATGGAGCATTTCTCCAGAGAGCAGAACCATCAAGTGACTGACTCTCCCCATGTGTGTCTAAATGCAGACACACATGCCCATGTAACTGGCTGAATTTCATCACTTTTTTTGCCAAAATTCAACATGTCAGCATAAAGTCAAAACAAAATATGATGAGGTTTCCTGGAAATATCCTCTTTGCTGATCAGCTGTATCCCTACTGGCATTCACTGTGTAGCCAGCACATCATTAATCACTGTGAAACATTTTCATTTATTTTGACACCAAAGAGAAATTGGAGGGAAGAGTATTTTTGGATGGGAATGAAAAGCAGGTTGTGGGAATATCTCCTTTTACCCTAGGATTTCCCCAGACTGACTGTTGAACAGGACCCCGTGGGTCTGTCCCCCATGCTTTGTGTTTTTATCTCATCCTTTGCAGGTACAGTAACTCTGATCTGAACAGTGCATGTCTTTAATCTATTTAATTACTGCAAGCTCTTCTGCATTTTTAATAAAGAAAAAAATTCCAATTTTTTGAGGTTATTTACTGCATCCAGTATTACCTCCACAGCAAGTCTGCTCCCACTCTGCACTGTGACTTCACTCCTATCTTGCCCACAGCCCAATTTTTCTTCTTTTCACTACACGATGCCTGTGCTCCTGCCCTTGCTGGATGCCTGCCTTGTTTTGCAGCATAAACAAGTAGACTGTGGGTTTCTTGTGAGACTTCAGAGTGCAGGTGTAGCCCCCTTGCTCTCTGCAAAACTCCTGGGAAGAACCTCTCAACATCTATGGCACCGTTTTCTTAGTGAAAAAAACCAAACCCAAACAAAAATAATATGGTAATAATTCCAGGCACCTGTCATTTTTAGCTGAAAAAATATATAGGAAGCAGCAGCATCTGCATTCTTTGACATAAGGTAGTATGCCATGAAGTGAGCAAATACAAGGGTAGACATAACCAGAATATGTTGTACAAGCAGGACACTACACTAACGTGGCTGATTTGTATTCTACAGAAAGCTATATGTAGTAAAGCCTAATATTTCAGGAGAAGCTGGGAGAACAAGTGCATGATCCATACCCTGAGCACAGGGATACTGTAGTAAGCCTTGCCCATAATTCTGCCCAAAACCTGTGGACTCAGCAGAGCCAGGAAGGGCCCTGGCTGGTCCTTCTGCTTCTTCTGAGATGTGCCAGCACTGCTGAGGTCCCTGGCTACACATTTCCTCCAGGTCCATCACTACTAGACAGTAAAAATGTAAGAACACCAGAATAAATATGCAGCAAAATTCAGCAAAATTACATCAGTACTTCTTAAAATGGTAGAGGTGTTGACCAGAAACACAGAGCTGGCACTCACAGTGGTGGGGAAGATGCAGTGTAATAGGTCAGTAAGACTCAGGTGTTCCTTACAAGGTTTCTGCCAATGATGCACTGTTGAAATTGAAGGAACACATTTATGACTTTGCATTTTTAGCAGCACTTAGTAACAGAGACCAGTGCTTTATATTTGCTTCTTATCTCACACTATGCAAAGCAGAGCCTAGCAAATGCTTCACAGTTAGCAATTTGTTTGATTTAGGACTGTATTTTGTGTCCATGAACAATCTGCTAGCTGAGTGTGTTGATTACACTTCGGTTATTTTAGCACTATTCAGAGAAAAAAAATTGGAAAGGGGACAGTTTGCTGTCCAGCTACTGCACTTACGTTTCAGTCATACACCCCTGAGAGCTTAATAGCTGGGTTAAGACAATTCTGCAACATTAATGCATAAAAATCACCCAAAACACAACACACACTGACAAACTGCTGCAGGCTTTGGGTCCTACAGACTACACAGGTTGTATTCTCAGAGGAGGAAATGGAAACGTGTCTGTGATCAATTGTATGGACAACTGATTCTCTGAAATCAATTAAACACTTGTTGACTTGCCCGCCTCCAGCTGCAGTTGCCAGATTAATTCACACAGTTCAACACAAAAGACAATCTCAGGGCTAAATTAGTGACTCCGACCTGAATTCTGTCCATCACTCCAAAGATTAATGATAGATTTGCTTCTTTCAAGGATTTGGTCACTGGCTATTCAAAACTTCAGGGTGTAGTAACTCCAGGTCCGTGTCCCTTAATTTAAAGAGAGCTCACTGTGGAGAAGCATTTTCCCTTTTTCCTTAACCATCCACTTCCTTTGTGTTCAAATCCTAGTCCTGCAAACCACATTCAAGCCTTCTGAACTGGTTCCATGTCTAGAGATGGAAGGCAGCTTTGAGAGAAGAGAAAAAGGCTTGATGCTCAATGCAGCCCTGTGATCACATATTTTCTACAGTGTATTAGAGACCCCTGTAGACACACAGCATTTCCCAGCCCTGGTGCAGCACAAACACAGCATCTGATGCAGAGAAGATGTATGATGTGAACTCGTGCAGAATTAGCCATTTAGTGATATGGTCTTCCCTGCAGAGACAGATGCATGAGTTCACAATTAATTAATGCATGAGAACCCAAATAAATTATGCTATTTCTTACAATTTTGCATGCATTTTTACCTCACGTATGTTAAACTAATCCCATCACATATTCGGAATCAAATCAGAAAGCAAATAAACCTAAACACTAATTCTTTTTTTTCTGTGCACATATATATTTATGTATATATATATATATATATATATATATACCTAAACAATTCCTGATGCTGAAATTTCACTAAGTCACAGAGCTTTGATTAAAAGGGTAGCTATTTCCTCTGAGTCTCACTCAATGAGGTGGGTAAACTTCGCTGTGTTTCATATTAAGTAGGAAGATGACTTCACAATTGGTTCTTTCACATTTTTATACGGGAAATTTTGTCCTTTGAGAAAAACAGAATAGACAGAGATTACAGTGGTGGCTTTTGGAATGTTTGCCAAGAGCCCGAGGTTGGTCCGGACTGGATCAGGGCTGGGAACTGGAATGGGGGAAAACTCGGATTGGATCAGACCTGGGATGCAGAATAAGGGAAAACCCAGAATGGATCGAGCTCGGGATGAAGAATGGGGAAAAACACGAACTGGATCATCCGGAATCAGGACTAGGAAAAACCCGAACTGGATCGCGGTCAGAATCTGGAATGGGAGCAATTAATTTGATTTAGGACTATTTTGTGTGCACGAACAATCTGCTGGCTGAGTGTGTTGATTACACCTTGGTTATTCTATTGGTGAAAAAATGAAAGAGGGGAGTTTGCTCTCTGGCTACTGCTGTGACATTTCAGACACTACTGACAATTTGTTAAACTGGAAAACCCCTCAGTCTAAACCACAGCAAATTTATTCCTGCAACACTGCTCTGATGTCATAAAATAATCTATATGGATTAGATGAAAGACCTGGAGGTTGTTTATAAACATGAATTTATATTGCCGCTTCTATTAGTTTAATAGTAACCCAATAATAAATTATTCTAATCCCCTTTTTCTTTTCAAATGTCAGACTACTTTTCTTTGCAAACATAGACAGGAAAGAAAAAAAACCAAACCCCAAACAACTAATTAAAGGAGGTTAAATCTGCAGAGCAAAGTTCCTTACATGATTTAATATATTAAAGCATTCACAGACAGTTTCTTTTTAATATATAAAATACAGTTATTTTAGAAGTCGGGCTACAATATATTTGGCATTTATGCCCCAGACTTCAATATCGCATCATACTCAGAGTCAGGGCAGTGTTTTCACACCGCCTCTACTGACCTTTATGGGACCAGTTTCCTCGCCTCTGATGACCAGGATGAAAGTCACGCTCGGGGCAGAGCAACCTCACAACTCGCTCTCTGGAGCCCCGGGATCTGCTCAGCCAAAAGAGCCCCGAGGTGCGCATCGCCCGCAGCTGCTCCGGGAGCTGCTCCCACCGAGCCCAGCTGGGCTCACACCTCAGCACAGCTACCGACTTGGGAAACTAGAACAGAGCAGTGGGAAGCTGCCAACACTAACTTCCTAAAGGTTAATACTTACAACTACATTTTGGCTGATATTTCCAAAGCTGCCTGGAGGGAATGAGATGCCCAGCGCCCATTAATTTTAATAGGAACTGGGCAGGCACAGTCCTTATGAGGCTTTGACTATTTCAGCCTATTACTGGTGGTGACATAAGGTTTGATATTGCAGGAGGCTGATTACCTGCTGGGAGCACTGAAGCTAATGCAGCTCCTATATTTTGGCTTGAAAATTGAATATGCAAAATGCATGAAGAGTGTGGCTATGCTTACCATAAGTAATGAGTTTAAAAAGAAAGTGGTTCACATGGAAAGGGTCTAACTCAGAGCTCCCAATGTGTGTTCCTGATGATTTCAGAAATACACTGATATAATTCAGCAAACACTTGCAGGACTTTTCACAAAAGACCTCTGCATATGGTTTGTTACATTTGGAGCTTAAACTTCTAACCTGGTTTGTCAATTTATTCCTTTTACTTGGAAGTTGCATCAGATTTCAAAAGATTTTCAGTGCCGGTAAGCAGTAAAACACAGACCTGGGTGGTTTGCAATTACAGTTGAATTTTGGGAATTTCAAAACCTCCCCCATTTTATTTATCAAACCTGACTACACACATTTAGACCATGTCCATTGTAATCACAGATAATTTCTGATCACAGTTACCGTCCTGCCATGTGTTAATGAGCTACTCAGCTGGGAAATCTGCAAGCTCAAATGGATAAATTTTGTTAGAATCCCCACTTCTGGGAACCAGGGGTCGTTGGCAGAATGCAAGCCAGGTAGCAAAGCTGTAATTTACTAAATTTGTGTTTATAAATGCTGGGGGCTTTTTGCTGCAATGATCACATAAAAGTTACAAGCCCTCTGTCAAAAGAATAGTAGAAATGGATTCTGCAATACTGCCTCATTAGTGCTCATCCAGGGAAATTCAGGACTGCCATCTCCAGCAAACAGAATAAATTAAAAAAATCTAAGTGAATATTTACAATGAAGAATTAATTGGTTCCACTGTTAAAACTGATTTATCATCAGGTTATTGCAAACAAATATATATAAAAAAGAAACCCATTTAGGTCAATCAAACTATAAAACTATTGTATCAAATGAAGTCAAACTGTAACTAAAGCCTTCAAGAGGGAGTTTTTTTGTCTCTAACACATAAATAAATGTTATGAGTTTCCTCTGCAGCTCTTTGTCTTGACTTTTATGTCCGTGGTCCACCCATTGCTCACCGGTATGCTGAGGTATTATTTGATCAAATAATACTAATTACTTTGTGTTTTGTGGGTGTAACAAAAGACACTGAAAGTCTTCAAAACCAGCCTGCATCCCTACTGGGAAGCTGTTGCCAGCCTCTTCTGGTTGAGAGCTAGTAATACTGTTCTTCTAGTTGCCAAGCAACATTTAGTGGTGGGGAGTTCACATCTATTAAATCCCCCCAGTTTCTTAGCTTTTCTCCATCCCTGGTGTCCATGTGTTGATCTGACAACAGATTCATAGTTCTTCATCCTTGGCTTTGCTGCCCTACAACTCTTCTCTCTCCTGAGCAGCCAAAGCTTTTCTCCACCCTTGGTCCCACAAGCTGATTCACCTCTTTTTTTTTGAAATAGAGTGGCTGGAACTGCACATCCATCCAAGGGAAGGACCAGTCCCTGGAAAGTGCTAGAAAGAAACATTATCCTTGTCCAGCTGATAAATTCCTCACCTGATTCCCTGCCTGACAATCAGATGAGCCAAATTCATCATAAGGGAAATGAATAGCACCAGTGCAATGATGAGGTCGGGCTTTTGCTACCGAGCTGAATCCCAGAGGAAACACAACTTGTCAAAACCCATGTGGATTTTTATCTTTACTGCTTCATTCTTGTGCTCTGTGGTCCCGAGCAGTGGTCACTGCCCTTTCCCCCATCCTGCTCAGGGCAGTGGGCACCTGTGTCCTTGGATAACTAATGTGATACAGGTGTTTACTACACTAATGGACTTGGGGTTTTATATTTATTAGAGACTACTGGTGCTCTTGTTTTAAAATGTGTTCATTCAGTTAGCAATTTTCAAGAGGAGGAAAGGAAACTTCCAAAGGAAATAGAGTTCATTTGTTATTTGCATAACTATATTACATACAACCTTATTTGATGGCATTTCATGGAGGGGTCTGAAGAAAAAGGAGAGGGCATTTTGTAATAAGAAAACCAATACAGAGATATGTTTTCTATTCCCAATTGAGTTAATGGGAGATTTGCCTTTGTTCTCAGTTAAGACAGTGTCATTTGCTTCTCAATTTCAGTCCTGAGTGATGGTTTGTGCTCATGTTTCACCTTGCTGTTCATGTTCTGGGCACATTTGGAAGATTAAAAAAAAATGTACTGACCATGCACATGCATCTTGGAAACTCTGCTGTATGCTTGCTGCCTAGAACTGTAATCAAAATGAAATGATTACACAAACCCACATATTAAAAGCCATTCATCTGCCTGCAGAATAGTTTTTGTATACTAATGACACGGGGCAGAATGCTTGAATTGTGGAACACACCTCCTTCCCATACTGCTGTCTTCTATGTGATAGTTTCCAAAGGGAGAGGCAGCACTTTTTAAAAATTACTGAAATCTGCCATAATCCAGCTTGCTTAACCTTGAGTGGTTGTTGTAGCAAACTGAATGGTCTATGGAAACAATTCTCAAAGAGGAATAATGCATTCTTTGAGATACTGAATTAGTGAACTGCCTTTTGACAACTACATATAGACAGCTATTTTAAAATCTGCAGGTTATGTGTGTGCTGAGTAGCACACTTCCTGAGCACAAAGTCTAAGATTTGAAATAAATCCCTTGCTTGCAATGTACTTACTTGATTCCTAAACTTAAGACAATTCTGCAACATTAATGCATAAAAATCACCCAAAACACAACACACACTGACAAACTGCTGCAGGCTTTGGGTCCTACAGACCATACAGGTTGTATTCTCAGAGGAGGAAATGGAAACGTGTCTGTGATCAATTGTATGGACAATTGATTCTCTGAAATCAATTAAACACTTGTTGACTTGCCCGCCTCCAGCTGCAGTTGCCAGATTAATTCACACAGTTCAACACAAAAGACAATCTCAGGGCTAAATTAGTGACTCCGACCTGAATTCTGTCCATCACTCCAAAGATTAATGATAGATTTGCTTCTTTCAAGGATTTGGTCACTGGCTATTCAAAACTTCAGGGTGTAGTAACTCCAGGTCCGTGTCCCTTAATTTAAAGAGAGCTCACTGTGGAGAAGCATTTTTCCTTTTTCCTTAACCATCCACTTTCTTTGTGTTCAAATCCTAGTCCTGCAAACCACATTCAAGCCTTCTGAACTGGTTCCATGTCTAGAGATGGAAGGCAGCTTTGAGAGAAGAGAAAAAGGCTTGATGCTTAATGCAGCCCTGTGATCACATATTTTCTACAGTGTATTAGAGACCCCTGTAGACACACAGCATTTCCCAGCCCTGGTGCAGCACAAACACAGCATCTGATGCAGAGAAGATGTATGATGTGAACTCGTGCAGAATTAGCCATTTAGTGATATGGTCTTCCCTGGCAGAGACAGATAATCATCAGAATTACTGCAAGGATTTGGTGTGGGGGGATACAGCACAGATGCTAACCCGACCCTAATGTTTCCCTAAGCTCCCCTTGGCCACAGACTAGCTGGACAGTGCTCCCATACATTCCCTAAAGACAATGAGCAAGGATTAATAGCCAGTCACCATTCTGTTCATTTTCCTAAACTCAGCAACCATGCCCTCATTTGGTGCAAACTAAGAGGTCTCTTTGGGCTCCAAGAGCCAGTTTACACCAGCTGAAAGTCTGCCCCTGGGTGTCAAACCACTTTCTGAAAGCATTTTGGATGTTGTACTTGGACCGTGCATGTGGGCTCTGCTGCTCAAGGCAAAGATGGACCCAGTGCTTGTTTAAAGGCAGGGTATAAAGCTTTAAACCTTTTACTCCTGAGATACCACATACCCCACATCAGCTGGAACATCACTCCATACAGATGTAGTAAATGGTAGCAAGATACTTTCTCTTGCAGCCATGCAGAGCAGATACAGGCCGGACTCTGCACCTTCCTGACATGGGGCAATCTCTCCGTCAGCACTGCTCGATGCTGGGCTGCTGTGAAAGGAGCCACCCTTAGCATTGCTGAAGCTTTTCTTGCCCCTAGAACTGCCACCCGTAGATTCACAGATAGTTCAGAGAGGGCTGAGGCTTCCCTTCTGGGCTCACTGAGGTAGTTGTGTCTGCAGAGCTGTGAAACCCCTTCTCCTGGTTGTTCTCCATGCTCTCCAGGCAGCATTCCCAGTCCTTATGCTACTTGAGTTCGTGGCTCTCACCTGCATGGTTCTGCCTGTGGCTTTGCCCTTACAGGGGAATTTTCTCTAGGCTTTCTTTCCCCATCCAGCTTGTGCTTCTTCTTCCCTGCAGTGCCTGGCACATTGGCATGGCTGGCTGCCCTCCCTGCCTCAAAAACTCCTCACCAGGCTCTTTCCAGTGCTGTAATTAACACTTAAAGCTACCTATCAGAGGAGAAAACTCCTACTGTTTTTCCATTTAGCCTCTAGTGTGCTTATTGCAAGTATTTGAGGGAAAGGTTACTCTCCTCTGTATAGAGGTGAAGTAATTATATGTTCCTGTGTGTCTTCACACTGCTCTATGGCTGTGCCATTCCCTAATTTCACCATAGGGATGCTGCTTGTGTACCTTGGTTGGCTATGAGGGCTCTGCTCCCTCTGTGTCAGCACTGAAATCTGTCAGCTGGAGCCTGGAAAAATGACCACCCCTCAGGTAGATGGAGATACTGCCATGACTTATGTCTTTCCCCCCATCTTAAGTAGAAAAATAAAATGTTTTTCCTGCAAAAATTGGGATTTAAGTGAGCTCTCTGCACTTTATCGGGGGTGGATTAGTCAGCTGTTCTATAGGCTTGATATTAAAAAGGGTGGTTGCTTTGCTACGCAGGAAACCACAATGTCAGTCAGAAAAGAAAGAAATCTAAGACACAGGTAGGGAGATAAATTATATCTGAGATGAAGATGTACTCACATAAACCCACAGTCAGACGACCTCATTAGCTTCACCATCCTCACACCAGAAAAACACGGTCATCTGTCTCCTTCTCCCTAGTGCCTGGTGGAGGTTTGCATGAGGCACGTCCAGCACAGCCCTCACTGGGAAGTGGGGAAGGGCCTGACTGGGAAACTCTCACTGCAGACTGGCTGAGGAGGGCTGCAGATCTGATCCTTGAACACCCTCCTCCTGGGTATTTTAATCACTGAAAACATCCACACATGTCTGAGCAGCACTGGGTGCTGTAATAAACCACCCATGGCAGGACAGCTCTGCAGTATGTGCACAGAAATAGATATATATATGCACAGATAAATATATAGATATACCCACACATAGATATGGTTGTACACACACTTGCTCAGGGACCCTCTACTCTGCCCAGGCTGCTCACTGATGGATGGTCTGGGCTCAGGATATAATGACACTGCTCTGACACAAAATCTCACCCACCATGGACAGGGTCAGGCATTTACCTCCCCTCTGCTCCCTCCAGCCTCTGCCCTGCAGGTGAGAAGGCAAACTGGTAATGAGAGCTGCTGTGCCTTGGTAAATGAACTAATTACTCTGCATCATCACTGCCAGTTTTGCTTTTGCTCCCCCTGAAGTCAGCACCTCTCAGGATCTGACTGCAAGGGCATTTCAAGAAGATATGTTTCTGGACAAAAAGAAAAGTCTTAAAATATTCCAATATATAGGAAGGCTTTTCTCCTTCTCGCTCTTCTTTTTTTTTTTTTTTNATGGGTGTCAGTGGAGAAGAGATACATTTTTTCCCTCCTTACAAATGAAGTCATCTGAATTCACCAAATAAAAATAAATATGATCCTACTGCTCAGTTCCAGTGGTGTTGCAGAAGGACAGGGCTATAGATTTTCCCAGGAGTGTGGAATAATTCACCAAGGCTGCTCGTTATTCATATAGACAGTGCATTAATAATATGGGACCCTGAGATCTCTTCTTATCTAGGCCGAAGCACAGCTAGAGGGATGAGAAGCTGACTCCTTGGATTTCAAAAAGCATTTTTCCTCCATTCTTCAAGAAATAAGAATTGATTGAAAGTATTTTCGCAGAGTGGGGGAAAAAAGGCTTTCTGGTGATACCACCTAAAGTACACATTAGATAAATAGAAAACTATTGGCTTTGTGACTGTGAACTGTTTTCACTTGATGTAAGTGCTGATAGATACAGGATTATCTCTAACAATGCATTTACTAAGGATCTGACCCAAAGTCAATAGAAGTCTTTCATTTGACTCTACAAGGCTCAAATCCTGCTCTCAGTCAGGGATGGCCAGAAAGTGTCTATATATCCCATGCCCATCTCTGACATGGTGTAAACTGGGGTAGCACCAGTGCTGTGGGAGGATCCAAGGACTGAGGACCAGCTCAGGATCAGCCCACAAGGGGCTGTGCTGCACCTCTGTACTGAGGGAACACAGCACTCCTGAGTGGATTCTCACTCCACAGCAAGTATCTTACCCAGAATTTAAAAATTAAACTAAATTAGCTCATGTCAACAGTGTGGCTGCACTTACCATCTGCCTAACGAGGGGCATACTAGATATGACATTTTCGTTTGTAGGTCCTGGGTGAGAGAAAGGAGGGCAAAGGCAACCAAAAGGAACAGGTGCTGGTGAATGATGTCCTCTCTCTGCTCCCACTATTGCACATGGGAAAATATGGATGAGCAGTACCAACCATCCAGTAGCATGACTGGAGAAGTGTGAAGTGGTGGCCCAGAGAGGCATAAAAAGTCATGGTGATCCCACTGGTCATTAAGACTTGTGTTTGGTTTGATAATGCTGATGGAGTCTGATCTAAATTCACAGGGCCACATGGTGGCTAGTGATGGATAATCCTCAAACTAATAGAAATCTGAAGTATGTACCTGCATGCTAATATTTCATACACTGTGGAATGATTTGAAACTTGAGGTGATGCAAAGCCAATCTGTGATAAAGGGAAACACTGGATTTATTTAATTTTATTGTTCTCTATCACTGAATGATTTCCCTTTCCCCTGATGTATGACTGGAATAAAACAGGACAACAGCAGACTACAGAGAGCTAAAACACTAGTCCTGCTGCCTGAGAGCTAATGCTTCAAATCCTGTGTTGCAGACAACATGGAATTGGATCACCTCAGATCTCTGCAGACTTTTCTTACAAGGAATAATTTAGAGGGAGATACTGCCCAGCATCTCAGTAGCAACTTCTCTTTGCCTCATTGGTTTTGTCCAGTGTTAAAACCTCCTCATTTCCTAAAAGCACTTTTTTTCTGTTATTCCATACTCTGTGGTCCAACAAAATTTCAGGTAATTATGCAAGAAACATGAGGTTGTCTGTGAAAGAGTTTAAAATAGACTGGAAAAAGACTGAAGGGAAGGGAACAGAAAAACTGAAACATTAAAAAAAGTGTGTCTAAGAGCATCATTGTACCATAGTAAACTTTAGTATCGATGAACAAACATATTACTCAAAGGCCTCAAAGAATATACAGACATAACCACCTACTGACTTTAACAATGGTTCAATACCACCTTAAAGGGTACAAAGCAGATTATTCCCAGTATAACAGTGACAGTAAATTATAACTATATTGTATTCCTATTACATTGTTATAGTAATGATATGAAGTATTAAGATTGAGAGAATGTTATCAGAGCCTTTCTGTTAATATTTACTCAGTTACCCTAGGGGCTCACTTGGCCTCTAACCCCCTCTGCTTCACCCTAGAGCACAGGAAATGTCCAAACATCCCTGTTGTTTAAACTGAGTACTAAAATGAACTGCTCAAAAAGCCCAAAGCAACAAACGGAACAAATAAAAAATAAATGTGGTGGCCACAAGACTGTTTTGCTAATGAAGCAATGAAAGAAAACTGCAAACCAGGAGTAGACAAGCCATAAAGAAAAATAAAAAACCCCAGACATAAGTGTATTAATCACTTCTCTCCTGTCACTTGCTCATTGTTGCTCTGTAGCTCACATGGTCAACTCTATTCATGCCACAGAAGAAAATCTGAGCCTATTCAGAAAGGTGACATCGATTTTGTGTGAAGATTAGGTCAATGAACAATGAGAGGTGGACATCACAGTCCTGACCCAAATATGACAGTCTTGGTATAACCTTTACATTTGATACTGTCACGACAAAGTTATTTTGAAGTTATGAAACCCTGTATGATGTCAAGATCTGGTCAAACTATCGAACCTGGAGCAGTCTGCTGAACAAAGTGTCTTGAGTTGCCAGAAAGCAAAAACAAAGGCAAAATGCCCTTTCAGGGGGCAGTGTGAAGGCACATCCCTCAAGAGTATTTAAATTTTTTTGAAAATATGCAAAATACATCCAGCAGATGTTTAAATAACAATTTAAAAGGTATTTAAAAGTCACAGTTTTTCATCAGAGCTTCACTGTGCTTTCTATACTGAGAAGGAAGATGGAGCAGGAAAAAAATGCTCTCATGAAGTGATGAAGATTAGGAATCCCAGAGATCAGGACCCTGAGGGCCTTCATGAGTTCACTGGACATGCTCAACACTGCATTCCCCTCAAAGAGGGATCCTCTCAGACTCCTGTAACACATAATGAAATAAATCCATTTGGGACTTGCTCTGGAGAGGCATGTGGGCAAATGGAGAAAATAATAACAGCCATGACAGAGAGCTGAACGGACTGATGCCCGTGGTATGTGCTACTGCCAAGTGGCAGGCAAGATAAATTGCAGGGAGTGAAGAGAGAATTCAAAACCATCCTTCAAACAAAAAAGACTTCGAAGTAGTGAAGGGAATCATGAAAGTAAATGTGCAACAGAAGGGGCAAAGAAACAGAAACTGGCATCTTTGTTCCAGAACAAGATTTGGCTTTTGTTTTGCTCTTGTTGTTGCTACCACATAATTCATTGCTGATTTAGGCAGGTTTTATGACAGTGTCTACTGAATGAGCCACAAGAAATAATTTATAACATCTGAGGCTTCCACAGGCTGGATTCACTATACTTTTTATAAGATGAGGCCCCAAAGAAAAATTTTGCTGGATGGGGTAGGAAGTGATTCTTGAAAATACATGGCAACTTCCCACCCTTCACAGTACAAATGACACAACCTCAGCCTAAATTTCAGCTCATTCAGGAGGAGGAGCAAGTTGTGTGCACTATGATGGTATGTTACTTTTGAAGACATCTCACAGCAAAAGGACAAAAGCACCATTTATCACCCCTGATGCTTATTAAAAAGGTTAACCTGACTCCTACATATATTTGTGCTCTCTTAGACAAAAAACAATCCAGCTCTCACACAGCCCCACCCACAGCCCAGCTCTGTCTTGGAGCAATAGCTGGCAGGAGTGGAAGGCAATGCAATCCCTCCTCTGTAACGTGAACTCAAACTGTCAAAGCATCAGCCTTGATGAGGTGTTTTCTGATGAAGTTTAACTGGGAAACACCCAAAGCTTGATTCTGATCCCAGTCAGTCACAGTGTAAACAGGGCAATACTGAGGTTCAGCTTGGTTTATATATATATATCTTATAACAATATATATTATCCCCCCAGATGGGGATGGCTTGAGGTGATAATCAACCACAGATGGAAGCCAAAATACCAACATGGGGTGTCCCAGTCCTTGTCACCTCTCAGAGGTGATCAGTCTCTCTGGGCGTGAGTATCCTGCTGTACCTGAACACCTGTGGATATTTTGTTAATGGACCCAAGCAAGCTGTCTTAGTAACACACTATGGCTTGAAATCATATACATTTACATAGTGTAAAACCTAGTGTGACATTAAATGGTCTTAATCCTTTCAATAGGGTAGATAAAGAAGGTAGAAAGTTGCAGATGACCTTTTGAAATGTCCCAATGTACAAAAGAAACAGCAAATCCCAAATCTTTGTGTGAGTTAAAGTACTGACGTCAATGGGACTCCCATGAGAAGTTTGGGGAGTTTGCCTTAGCAAGAACAGAACCACCACACAGGACAAAGTTTTGACTTAAACCTGGTCAGTATGTCAAAAGTCTCATAGCAAAGTCTGGGATAAAACAAAGGCCAAAGAATATGTCTCTAGGATTAATTTTTACCAGCAGCATATTGGGCTTTTGAACTGTTCACCAGCTTTCTACAAAAGCAGCCATGGGCTGACTACAACAACTAAACTTGAAAGGGGAAGACATTCCTTTGTAGTTCACGTTTGCTGGCTTTGAAGTCACAGTGAGTCTTACCAGTGGCTTCAATGGGACTTGCTTTACACTTTTATATTAGCCATTGTTTTATCCTTACTCCTTTCAAAATTCCAGACAATAACATTTCTTTTTATTGTAATCCTGACAGAGCAATTAGGCTTCAGTCCACACCTGCACCCGACTTTTTTCTTAACACAGCATTCTTTGAGCTTCTCTTCTCTGAAGAGAGTTATGAGAGCTGAATTAATGGTGTCTCTCTGCACTGTCCACTGCCTCTGTTCTTCATGACCTGCTGAAGAACATGAAATTCTTCAAGGCTTGTACAGCTGATCTTTGGTTAAGACCAGCTGTAGATTTCACCTACCGTTCTATGAGTGTGCTTAGCAGAAAAAGAGAATATTCTTTTTATCAGGGTAATTAAGCAATAACAGAATGACAGAATGTGGATTAAAGTATAATCATTCACAGGTGCACTCATAGCATGGTTTTAGTCATGAGTTCAGAAGCTGAATCACATTCCCAGTGTAACAAGCTATAAAATACTGCTTCATAATTTAAAAACTTGAAAGTGTTTGGCAAATAAAACATTTCTTTTGTATCTTTAATATATAAATTAGGTATGCACATGCCACAAATACCTGCTGAGAAAACATGAGGTTCTCATTCCTCCAAGGCACACCCAGCTCTCATCTTTTTGATGTCAAATGTGCAAGACTGAGCTTTGCCTGCACAACCCTCCATTGCACAACACCCACCAATATCCCTGTCCTGGGCTACAACAGGGACAGCCCATTCGAGTGTCTTTGCAGCCTCTGACTGAGGAAAGGTACCCAGAAGAAAACATTTTTCTCAGTGGTTGCTGGTACAGCTCTCCTTCCCACTCACTTGGGGGGAAGCTGAATGCCAAGTGACCGACCCAAAGAGGGAATGTTGGGTGCTTCCAATACCTGCAGATGCACCATCACCTCTGGAAGTCCAGCCTTGGAGAGGGTGAGGAGAGCCCAGTGCAGAGTCTGCCTCACCTGCAGCCAAACCAGTGGCCCTTTGAAGCACCTTTGGGCTGTGGGTTGGTACAAACAATGGCACAGCACGTTTACCATAAAGAACAGTGAAGGATTTTAACCAGATACTCCACAAAGCTGCTGCACAGAGGGATTCTGCAACAGGGAGCAGCTTGCTTGGGAAGAGTAACTAATGGGATTAGTACCACTTACTCCCCATCTTCTTATGTGATTTATATTTCACTAAGCACTTCCAAGCCCTGTGTCTCTCCCCAGTTGCTGAGTGGTTTCACCTTGCAGCAGTGCCAGGGGAGCCCCAGAGGGGAAAACACCCTGTGGAGCTAGACCTGATGTGAAACTCAAGACACAAATAACATGATGCTTTTGCTTCAGCAAAAATATCCCTGTGACAAGCAACAGCACCACTGATTTCGAAAGACAAAGATTTTTTTAAATTTTTCTGTAATGTTTGTATCACAACAAGAACACCAGATTAATTTCTTTATCTTATTTTGCCACTGACTTTCCAAATGGCTAATTAAATCAAAACAAATGACAGTTGTCCTTTGAAATATTTATGAATCAGAACTAATGTGGCATCGATGGGGACCCATGAAGTGATGCCACGGATAATTTCGTCCAGTTATTTATTAAGGGCTTGATCCTGCCCCAGAATCTCTTATCAAGGGTCCTATGCTGGGTACTATACTCTCAAGTTTTTGGTAAATCTTAACATGACCCATGTGCACAGAACTATGCACTAAAGTAGCAGGAAGGTGGTCTAAATATATGCTTATAGATCTTTATGTTTCATTAAAAAAAGGAACACAACAAAATTCCTGTGCATAATCTATGGACTCACAGGTGGATAGTACACAAACAGAAACATATACAGGAGGAGGTACTTGCCATCAACACAGGAAGGTCTGTTTCTTGTAGTCCCAGCCACTTTCCCAGGTAGACAGGAGCATTTTACTGTTTGTGATCTTTCCTCAATTCGATTCTTATTACAGCATCTGTGTGCTGCTATAACTTCACACGTTCCTCCTTCTGGCAAAAAAAAAAAAAAAAAAAAAAAAAAAAAAAAAAAAAAAAAAAAAAAAAAAAAAAAAAAAATATAACACNAAAGAGAATATTGACACTCTGATTAGGAAGAGCAGCAGTGGCTAATCAAAGCACCCAGATGTGCTCCTGTCTGTGACTCTGCCTGGCTTCTATACAGGTGGGATTACAAAGTTATTTCTCCCCTTATTGTGCTCCCGAATAAGCCAGGAGCTGCTACACCTCCTTATTAATAGAAAATGTAGATAAATGTCCCTTGCCTGTCTTATATTAGAAGCTTCTCTGACATCTACATACTTTTTGGTCTAAAAATGACTGTGTCAAGGTCTGGGTCTGAAGAAACATAGATGAAATGCTACAGAAAATGCACAACTGTTGACTGATTTTATGTTTGTAACATTGCAGGCCTCTTCCCCAAATATTCTCTTGTACAAGGACAAGGACTAAGGGAATCCATTTGTAAATAAGATTTTTCTCTAAATACTTGATTGTGTGCTAGTACTCAGCCCTTAGGGAATGACAATGAGTCTCTCCAAATCACAGTATGGTCCAACAGCACTTCCCTTTGCTACCCCACTCACTAAATTGGCAGTTTTAAGGCAGGAAACATTCCCATTGTGAGCAAGATCACCAGGTTTAATTTGTCTTCTCCCTAATTGTTCTTTATGAACATTTGCAATAGTTTTATTAGATGGAGAACACAGAGGAGTGATAGACAGATAGACAGAGGCCTTGGTTTTATGAAGAGGTGGGGTTTGTGGCATATGCTGAGCAGAGAAATGACGTGTCAGGTGTGCCATTCCCCTTCACCTCAGCACTGCAGTGCAAGGAGACAAACACCACAGTGGGCTAATGCACTGCCCAAGTAATTCCTCCATTGCTCAGTTCAGATTGTATTTAGCTCATAATCACTGAGTGTTTAACAGTGTCAGTCTGTTCCCCACAGATATTTGGCTACTTTATGAAACTGCAGCATAAATTTGGCAGGATTTGTTTAAACTTACTACAAAACCTTGTGCACGGCCCACTAAAGAGCAGGATGTCTAAGAAGCTTTTCCAGAAGAGCATTATTTCTTCGTGCCATTATGAATTGTTAACTGTACAGTGCTTTTGCTGTACCACATTATTCATTTCTTTGGTTTTCACTCTTTTTGAAACAATACTGAGAGCCTTTGTACACTACAGTACCCTGCAGCCAGGCAGGAGGATAAGCTGTGTGGAGATGCTGATCCAGGTCTGGCTGTGAACAAAGGGTTTTGGTGGAGGTTTGGGAGTCCAGTGGCATCTCCCTGCTCAGGACAGAGTCCTGTTACCTGGGAGTTCTACAGATGTGACATTTCTGTGGTGCAGCACTGGGGAAGGTGGGCAGGGAGGAATTTCTTGCCTGTACATTAAGGTCCAATGGTGATGTGCCATAAGGTGTACCTGGAATATTAAGAGGTACAAACAACTACCAACATCACCACAAAGTGTGGAAATGTTTTATATTGAATTTTGAAACCTCTGACCTTCCAGGGTGAGTCAGTGGATGAAAGTCTGTGAACATCCATTAGGGTAAATGAGCCTGGGTTGTGTGGTCATGGGGCTCAGCACTGATGAGTCTGCAAGCATGAGACTATGTCGTAAATATTTAAGTCATCTGGACAGACACACTCCTGCATGTCTTAGTGATTAGGTGCAGTTGGCCTGCTGACACAAGCTTTTTGAAAGCCAATAGGTGTCAGAGAAGAGAGATCCCAACAGTTCAGAGAGCCATCATCTGACAAACCGGCTTTGAAGTGTGTCTCTTAGGAGTAAGAGGAATTGTGATAATCAACTCAGTCCCAAATGTTTGCATTTGCTATGAAGTAATCCTTCACATAAACTCCCTGTTCCCCCATCCAAATCATATTGAAGGCAATGAAAAGATTCTCATTGGTTTAATCCATCTTATGGTCATGCCCTAGGAGGAGAAAGATTTGTGATTTTATTGATTGCAACCCCAACAATAAAGATAATGTATGCAGTAATAAGCATTTCTAATTTTAGACCACAAAGACTGCATAGTAAATATCTGTGAATAACCTAAACGCTTAATTTTCTCTATTAATTTGCTGTATGAGTGCTAATAACCACATAAGCCAGTCTTGCTTATTTGGTTATCTATTCAAAATAATGGGTTGTGGTGGAACAGCTTTATAACACCTTTAATTGTTATGTGGAAGCTCAAGTTGCTAAAGCAATAAAGAATTTAGCTCAAAGTGTATAGTTGTTTAGGAGGGGCCAAACATAATGAAACTATAAAAGCAATGAAAAAACACCTTTTTTTAAACTGCTAGACAGTTAAGTGCATTAATTGGAAGTTTTATCTGCATGGACAATAACTGTGTGCAAATAATAATAATAATTATAATAATAGAAAGATCCTTCCCAGTGCTGACACAAGAAAAGATCTATCTCACATGGAGAAAGTTCTGCACATAACACACCCCATTTTCCTGGAAAATTTGTTTTGTGGGATCAGATTTCTCCATTAAGGCTTGTTTAGCCTGTCAATGACTGCTGGGTAGCATTCCATGCAATGTGTTTTGCTGGTATATTTTTCACCAATGATGCATATACATGTTAGACTTTTAAAAAGTCATATACAAAATGGCAATAGAGGTACCAGACAGATACAAATGGACACAGTGAAACCAGGAAAACACTATTGAAAAATCACACCCTTGACTACACTATTCATAGGAATGTCCATACCACAGATATACTGGGGGTGGGAAGTTCAACTTAAATCTCTGTTTCATCTGTATAAATGAGGAAACTAATTAGAGTGGGGAGAAGAACATGAATCAGTCTTCAGCTGAAGAAAAACATTTAGTGTGTTCAGATGGGTATGCAAAGTACCTTTTCATTCTTGGGGAGAAGGGGGTAGAGGCCACTCAGAAGTGCTCTAATACCAATACCTGAGGACTTCAGCCCCTGAGCCAGAGGTGGTGTTTTGCTTTGTTTTGTTTTTTTTTTTTTT